>APFE030509309.1:321047-356390 GCA_000404065.3 Pinus taeda | reverse complement strand
AAGTCCTCAATCTCTGCTGATGCTGCAAAACTCTGGTCCTTCCCCTTCTTTTCTTCTTCTCCGGACACACAACTGCATAGTGTCCCATCTTTTGACAATTCCAACATTTCACCTTGGAATAGTCCTTCTGTTTGTTTACCTGTTTACCTTTACCTTTGCCTTTGCCCCCACCACTGCTTGTGGAAGCCTGCTTCTTCCCTTTGCCTTTCTTGCCTCCTGCCATTAGTGCTACATCCTCATCCTGCTCAACTGGCTTGGCTGCCCCAAGCTGACCTTTCCTGATCTCTGTCTGAATGCAATCATCCCAAAACCTCTCCCATGTGGGAAGGGTCTCACGTGCACAAACCCATCAGCAAAGTTCATCCATGAACGGGGGAGGCCATTTACCGCAATCCGCACCAACTCAGTGGGTGGAATGGCCTCTCCAATCGCTGCCAACTCATCTCTCACATTAGTAATCTTAGTGAGATATCCAGCTGCACTATCATTGCCCATCTTAATGTTCTTCAATTTCTCCTTCAGAACCATTTTCCGGTTCTCATTGGTACTCTGGTAGAGATTGGACAATACTGTCCACATCTCATGGGCATTGCTCTTTCCTCTCACATGAGGAATGCAATGGTCTTTGATTCCATCTAGAATCAGCCTCTTACCCTTGTTGTTTTTCTATTATAAGCAGCCAACTGAGTAGCATCAGTAGGCACAACAACAGGGGTCTGAGTAGTATGCACCATGATATCCCAGACTTCTGCCTCCTCAAAGATACTCTGCATTCTCTCCTTTCAAACGCTGTAATTTGTATGCCCATCCAACCTATCCTCCACCCTCAATCCCAATGACATCCTGCTGTCCTAAAACTGAAAAATAGCACTGCTGTAGTAAAGATAAAACCTGCTGTTTATGAAAAATCAGCTTGCTGGAATTTTCTGAGTGAAAAATCAGCCGCTGTAATTTTTCTCTTTTGCTGTCCCAAACTGCCCTTCAGCACTCAAGCTCTGATACCATGTTAAAATTTCTGTTTTCCCACCCCGGTTTTCAGTTTCTCCTTATTTCTCCCATGTAGTTAAATGCCCTTTCCCATAACCATACATTCAACAATGCTGAAAAAAATAAATTTGCTGAAAACACAAATTCTGGAAAATTTACAGAATGCTGGAAATTGCAGAAATAAAAATCAGCAGTAATAAACAGCCATTAAAACACATTAAAACACTGATATTTTTTGTCAACGTGACCTTGGAAAAACCCCCTACAACTCTTGGGGAAAACCAGTTTGAGAGCTCTTCTTTATTTCTGAAAAATGTCTTTTTACAGCAAGAAAATTTCAGCAAAAATTACAGCAAAATAATTTTTTTTTCACCAAGCAAACTTATCCGTTTTCAGCCGAACAGACCACCTGGAAACTTCTCAGTTTTCGGCAAAAAATCAGCTTTTTCTACTTGTTCTTGCTGCTGTTCTGCTTGTCTTTTTGTTGTTCTGATTTTGCTGAAGAGCTGCCTGGTGTGTGTGCCAAACTGCTGCTTCTTTCTCCTTCTTGTCCAGAAATCTCCCTTGCTCTCTTGCTCTCCTTCTCCCAATCTGCTCATGAAAGAATGAATGATCTTTTCCTCCTTTTCCTCCTTTAATATAACTCCAAGTGACTTTTGGGTGATCCAAGTGACTTTTGGGTGATCTCTAAATCCAATGGCTGAAATAGATTTAGATCAATGGCTGAGATTAAATGCACATTTAAATCTCACTTTCTATTTTTTAATTCACCCCACTTTAATAAAGACCCACTTAGTCATTTATTTCCAAAGTCACTTTTCCTTTCTAATTTTACATTAACTTTATTAAAGTCACTTTAAAATTAGACTTTAGTAACTTTATCACTTAAAGTCACTTTTAAATTAGATTTAACTTTATAAAAATTATAAAGTCACTTTAGGAGAAAAATTAAAATCTTTTGGACACTTTTCCCTAGGCCAAAGATCAAAGCCTAAGGGAACCACCTGTCCTCCGGTACCAAATTTCAACATAATTCTTAACAAACTTGCGATAATACCATATCAACTTGAGAAATCCTCGCATATGATTTATGGAGGTGGGGATTTTCCATTCCTCAATGGCTTTAATTTTTCTAGAGTCTACCTTAACACCTTCATGAGATACAATATGACCCAGATATTGTACCTTTTGTACTCCAAAGAAACACTTGGAGGCTTTTGCATATAATTGATTCTCCTCCAATAGTTTGAGAACCCTATCAACATGTTGAACATGATCCTTCCAAGACTTAATGTAGATTAGTATATCATCAAAAAATATGAACAAAGTTTTTCTAAGGAAGCGTTTGAAAAAGGAATTCATCAAAACTTGAAATGTAGAAGGTGAATTGGTAAGGAAAAAAGGCATCACCAAAAATTCATAATGACCCTCATGAGTTCTAAATTTTGTTTTCGAAAAGTCTTCAGTCTTCATTTTGATTTGATGATATCCTGAATGAAGATCCAACTTGGTGAAGTAAATTTCTCCATGTAATTCATTGAATAATTAATCAATGAGAGGAATAGGAAATGTATCTTTAATAGTGAGCTTTTTGAGCTCCCTATAATCTATACACATGCACCATGATCCATCCTTCTTGTGCACCAATACTACTGGAGCAAAGAAATAACTTTGACTAGGTTGAATTATACAAGCCTCTGGCATTTTTACAACAATACGTTCAATTTCACTATTTTGGGCATATATATATATATCTTTAAGGCGTGATGTTTGTAGGAACACTTCCTGGAATCAAATGAATAGCATGATGATGATCATGAATAGGTGGGAGGCCTTTGGGAGTCTCAAATATCTTGGAATTGTCCAAAACATTTTGGATATCTGGAGAAATATATGATTTCGATGTGGGAAACTCTAGTGAACATAATTGTGCAATTACATCGTGCTTTTCTTTCTTTAGAAGATTTCTCATGTTGTTAGAGTTTATTATCTTTCTCAGTTTCCCTATGATACCCCTTAATTCAACTTCCTTTCCTTCCCAAAAAAAATTCAAGAAAAGTTCTTGAAAATTGAAAGCTATCATACACAAGGACTGTAGCCATTGGAATCTTAGTACCATTAGGGTATTTTTGAGGTCTAAAATGGGCCTCCTAAGGAAATTATAAAATAATAGTGGAAATAATAAAATATGATTAGATTACATCATCAAATTTTAGAGGGAAAAAGTAAAAACTATTTTTCAACTTATCTCCCTATGGGTTTACTCAAATTTCGAGCGGAAGTACTTGTTGGATGCAAAATTTGGTTCCTCATCCAAGGAGTATTGATGTTGTATACTTTCAATGGATCCTAGTACATGAAAAATGAGAAATACATGAAAAACGTGATTGCAATTATGTTTTTTCATGTATTTCTCATTTTTCGTGTAGCAGTCTTTATCGAAAGTATGCAACACAGGTACTCCTTGTATGAGGAATTAAATTTTGCATCTAAAACATAATCCCGATCAAAATTTGAGTAAAGCCTTAGGGGGATAACTTAAAAATACTAGTTGAAAAAGTAGGTTTATTATTTTATTATTTTTTAATATTTTTATTTTTTTACTCCAAAATTGGTGATTCATCCCCCAATGTTGACATAATCATCTTGAATCCTATTGGTTCTTATAAAGTTAATTTTGGTTGTACATTTTTCTTAGGAGGCTCATTTTAGACCTCAAAAGTCCCCTAATGAATATCAACACCACCCATTGAAATGGAAAGCATTGAACTATTCAATACATATTCTCCCATGGATAGCTTTATAGTATGGCACTTTCTATATCAATTTATGGTTCCTCCATTTGCAACCATCACATGAAACTCTGGTGCTAGATGCTAGATATAGGAAGCAATTCAATTCCTTGGATTACTTACAATGAATAAAATTATGGGTACTACCCAAATCAATCAACAATATTACCTTTTTCTTCTTGATACGTCCTTCTATCTTGAGGGTTTGAGGAGGGGTAATTCCTACCAAAGCATTACAATATATTGTCGGATTCATTTCCTCTTTCTCTAGGTTTGGTTCCTGGTGTATATCCTCTTCTTTTGATGTTTCTTGTTCCTTTTCTTCCTCCTCTTCACAATCTATGTAAAATAGTTTCTTCTCAGCACACTTATGACATTTAGTGTATTTTCTATCACAGCTGTAAAAAAGCCCTTTTTCTCTTTTTTCTTCCAATTGTTGTGGTGAACACTTACATCTTGATAGTTGTGAGTAGTAGGCTTCCTTGTTGTCATAATTTTTCTTTGAATTTTTCTTTCCAACCTAAATGTCTTCTCCAATAAATCAGGTCCCCAGAGGAAAATCTCATGTTGGATGTTATCCTTTAAAGTCCCTATGAGCACACCAATCATATGCTCCTCTAGAATATCTTTTACCCTTATTTTCAATTTTTGGAATTTCTCAATGTGTTCCACCATTGAACCCTTTTGTTTGAGATTTATCAATTGACTAAATAAGTTTTTTCTTTTTGTATCCTCACAATGTGCTATCATCTCCTCCATAAATATTGACCAAGTGATAGTTTGTTTATGAGAGTAAAACCATTGATAACATACAAATTGATTGGGTTCCAAATATTGTCGGGAAAAATTATAAGAAGGGGTGGGGGGGTGAATCAATATTTCAACTTTCATAATTATGATTTTATATTACACACTATATACACTACTTTACTGAAACTAACCAGCGTATTTTCGTGACTATAAATAAAGAAACCAACATATATGTAATGAACAACTAATTCATAGTCTTATATCAGAGTGTGATTCATTAAACAATAAGCAGATGCAGTAAGAATAGAATAAATTAACACACATAAGCATCACACATGAACACCAGCATTTTTCAGGTGGAAACCCAATGTGGGAAAAAACCACCATTGTTGTCATCTCAATATTCAATCTTCTTATAATAAAAGTGTTTACAAATTTTGTACTGGTGTAAATTTTCTAGTATGCAGACATCTACCTATTGAAGGCTACAACCTTCTCTCATTTTATAGCTTCTACTGGAAGGGAGATCCAACCCACTAGCTCTTGTATTGGCTGATATGTTTACCACTATGTAGGCACGAACCTACAAAAGGCTACTACCTTCACTCTTCCTCCAAGGACCACATTTGATAAATTTTTAGACCGGGTACTCCTGGTACACAATAACAGAATGTGAAGGCCTTGTTTCATCAAATTTTCATACTGGACCCATCAGTAACATTCAAGCTCAAAATTAATCACAACTGCAATAACTGCACCTACCAATAATCAGTTAGTCTAAACAGTTAGATTATTGTCACCAAAACATAGAGTTGAACCTAGAACACTGCATCAACAATCAGAACCAACTGCGACCTCAAAAATCATATGTCAAAATGTATAAGCTACTTCATTGAAGCCAACCAGCATATATATGATACGTCCTTTAACCAAACTTGTGTATACCTCCAAAACTACCGAATCATAAAAACATCTGAATCAAAACTATACCAACCAAAATATTCTAAAGATCTATTGTCAAATTACAAAGTTTTAAATAGATAGTAGCAAAGATCAACCTTCTTACTCAAACAATCAATTAATTTGACTCTATCTCCCTATATAGTTAGTTCTACTTTAAGATCTAATGAATACATCATTGATAGACAACAATAAAACAACAACATTGATCAAATAGATGTGTCATCTCTGAACAACAAGATTTTCTTTTGCATATGCTACTTGAAGATGTCGAACCAACGTGTATGCACGCCTTCACCAATGCAAACCAGTGTATAGATCTGCAAATAATAACTTATAACTTTGTAGCTATTCTAGAATTTAGACATACCTTGATCATAATATTCCAAATATAAAACATATGTTAGAATTTAGATCTAGCCCATCCATTATTAGATCATACAATGATAAGTCATTTCAAGTCTCATGATCTTGATCTAACATTGTATCCAGAGGTGCACAAGATATTTCATATTATACCATAACCATAGCCCTTACAATATAAAATATACTTCAGATAGATGTATTCATGAAAAGGCCTTTCATTTTCACAATTAGCCCTTTGATCTTCTCCTCCTTATATATTTTTAGCCTTTCTCAATACCTTGGACCAAAACAACACTTAGAACCTGTGGTATTCTTATACGGGATCAAGTAACCCTTCTTCCACTCAATATTATGGTCTAATACCATGGTATGGACCATTCATATTCTTTAAATTTAATTTTCCTTAATTTTCCATCCAATATGCACTTTTCCTCTCTTGAAATTGCATGCATAAGTATACACTCCTTTTGTACATTGAACCCACTTGTATACGCTACTTGGACTAGGTGAATCCGCATATACAACTTTTTTGAATTGCTTGATTCTGATTTGTAGTCCTTTGTCCCATCATCCCGTTCTTCTATACCATTACCCTGTTACCTCTTAATTGGCCTGTTACAAAGTGAGTTTCCCTTTATCAAATATGAACTGAACTGTGAATGGGTTTCCATCAAGGACAACACCTGTACCATAATGCCAACCATCTCCCCCTTTGGACTTGATGACAACCATATTGGTTTTAATTACTTGAAGTTGTAGAGCCTATTAGAGATGTCAAGAAACACCAAGATACTCTCCCCCTTTGACATCAAGGGCAAAGGGTAGACCAAGATATTCTCCCCCTTTGAGATGCGCTATGATGTCCATGTGCCCCTGAGTACATGTAGAGTCTGTTGAGGTAATTTTCAAAAGAATATCATAACTCTATAACTCAACTAAGTGAGTATGACCTACCTATCATGAATGACTCATACATCAATCACCTAACCAAGTGGCGATATACCAAATTTTCATACATGACCAAAAAATTGAAATTATTATATTATCCTTCCCATGCATAGTGGGGTTACAAATTACATCGTATGTCCAAAAGGACTCATTAATAGACTATGACAGATAGAGACATATAATTACACCATATGTCTTTACATGAACTTTACATCAAATGATGTGAATATCTGAGACCATAGCTGAAATCAGAAACCATGATGCCAACAACGTATAATGTTTTCGAAGGCTAATGCTCCCTTTGAACCTGTGCTACCTATGCATTGTCAACAAATCATTCATCAAGGCATCTTCATCAGTGAAATAAACAACAATGAAGAAAGCATATCAGTAGACTATAACCATCAATATCAGACTGAGCACCCAAGTCAGAAACTACTTTTCAGTCTGACCCACTATTTCTCTATTAGAAAAACATATACACTCCTGGGGCCATAGAAACTAGCCTATATACATGACTCTTCTTTATGAAACCCGCATATAGGAAACATTCCTCTAAAAAATAGATTTAACAGCAGGATGATGCAAAAACTACTCCCAGCTTTTGTTTGACATATTCAAAAGTATCTTTGGTAAGGGGTTTTGCAAATATATTAGCAACTTGTTCTTTGGAGGGAACATACTCCAACTTAAGCTTTTGTTCAAGCACTTGTTCTCAAAGAAAGTGGTACTTAATGGGTATGTGCTTGGTCTTGGAGTGCATGAATGGATTTTTCAAAATACTAATGGCACTTGTATTATCACATAGAATGGAGATGGGTGGAGAACATGTGATTTGAATATCTTGCAACGTTTGCATCATCCAAAGTAGTTGTGTGCAGCAAGATTCAGTAGCCACATATTTTTCTTTAGTTGTAGATAAGTAAATCAAACTTTGTTTCTTGCTAAACCAAGACACTAATGGTGATCCCATATAGAATGCACCTCCACCAGTGCTTTTACAACCATCAAAATTTCCTACCCTATCCACATTTGCATATGCATGAAGTGTGAGATATGTATCTTTAGGATACCATATACCAAAGCATTTAGTTCCTTGGAGATATTTGAATATTATTTTTACAGCCTGAAGATGTGATTCCTTTGGATTGGCTTGGAACCTTCCAGCAATTCCTAATGCATGCATGGTATCTAGTCTGGTACCTGTTAGATAAAGTAGACTTCTAATCATATATATGTATGTTGGTTCATTCACTATAGCAGATTCATCATTAGAACTGAGACTATATCCTGTTACCATTGGGGTACATACTGGTTTAGAATCTTACATTCCATACTTCTTTAGAATCTGCTTGATCAGAAAATGATCCTAGATGAGTTTTACTCAGAAATTAAATTCAAAGGATTCTCTCGGGAATAGTCTCATTACGTAGATATTTTCAATCTAAATCTGCTGCAATTTGAACGGACCAGAATGGACTCTGGATGAAGGAGTTATTGCAGAAACAAGTTCGCCCAATGTCCCTTAAAAAGGAGGCATTTCCTTATAAAAATGGACTTAAGGCCCTATAAGGAAATCACATCGGAGAAAAACAAAGGAGGGAACAATAGGCTGAAGGACACAGTGATATGCGATTGCGATTATCGCATCGCAAAAAACCCAAAGGATAAGGGACCAAGACCTATGGCATTTGTGACATGCGATATCAACGATCGACGATCGGGGAACCAATACAAAGGGTCATTGACAATGCGATACACCGATGTGATGGCACTGATATGTGATAGCGCTGACCTGCGATTACAATAGTGTGATTGGCAATCAGTGAATCCCTGATACAAAGGTCAATGCAAATGCGACTTGCGATATGTGATCGACGATCGGATCGCAACACAAAGGAGCCATGCCAATGCCAAATGCGATAAAGCGCGGACCCAAAATGGATTATAGATGTGACTTGATATTATTTGAGTTCCGATGTAAGTCATTTTTCTCATGTTTTCCTGTGTAAATTCAAATACATTTGTGTATTGGAAGCATGGTCATTTTCAAGATTTCGTACGAAGAAAGGCCGCTGATTCCCTTTGTAAATTGTCCCTGTTTTGGAATCATTTGTGCCACACTATAAGCATGTATTTCTGTAAAAATGATGCATAGTAACAGGAATGCGTTATGTAAGATGGAGAGCCATAGATCCACAAAGCCACAGGGCTAGACGCAGAGCCATAGAGCTAGAGAGCCAAAGGGCCAGACGTAAAGACACAAAGCCAATGAGCTAGAGGGCTAGTCGAAGAGACAGGGAGCAGAAAAATACTTAGAGCCATAGAGGAATGATTGGACAGAGAAGAACAGAGAAAGAATGGATGGGAGCCACAAATTCAAAGGATTCTTCAAAGGCTAGAGAGCCAAGTGAAGGAGCTGGTCTCCTTTCAGAAGTTTTCCCTAGAGAGAGCAAGTTTCCCTTTAGGGAGCTCACGGCTAGGTAAAGAGCCAAGAGCCAGAGCCAGAGCCAGAGCTAGATCTAAGAACCAGAGTAAGAGCTAGAGCAAGAGCCAGATCCAAGAACCAGAGTGAGAGCCAGAGCCAGAGCCAGAGCCGAGAGCTAGAGCCAGAGCTAGAGCCGAGAGCCAGGAGGCAAAAGCCTAGAGCCCAGAGCCCAGAGCCTAGAGCCAAGGATTTGAAAAGAGCCACCAGAGGTTGGGAGGACATTGAAAGAGCCACTAAAGATTGGAGGCTTGATAGAGGCATAACCACCAGAGGTTGGAGGCAGAGCCGTAGAGCTAGAGAGCTCAAAACAAACTTCTAAGAGCCATGGGATGTAATGAAGTTCATAACAGCAAAGAGATCAAATTATTAAGTTGTTGCTGGTGTCTAATGTGTGCTGAAGATAGAAGAAGGAATTCTAGAGAAAATAAAATGATTCTAAGGGATTTGGTGCAAGGCAGGAGCTTAGGATAGCCCGGAGCGTAGATTGAAGGAATCTAGTCTAGAGAAGCCTAGATCTGTCCACAGAGTATGGATAGCTAGCGGGATAAGATGGTATTCTAAACCCATAGGTGTAGATGTAAACCAATGGAATTAAGTGTGGAACTTGTAAAAGAAGTATTACCATAATCCCAAAGAGCCTAATCAAGTTGATTAGAGCTCAAGGAGATGTAGCCCCAGATATCAAGGTGAAATCCTAATTAAACTTGTTGTCTTATGTGTATGATTCTTATTTTCTGCATTGTTTCACTATTATATGCTACATATCAGTTTAAGCAAATAAACTTAAGGAAATTAAATAGTCAAAGGAAAACAAAAGCATACACCTATTTCAAGTGCTTATTTCCGCAAATTATCAATCACAAGCATAGACCTTGGGAATATATAAGCTTTGGAGTGAGAGAGGTTCTTGTAAGTTGACAAGAAGCCTTTAGGTCCTCATTTTAGATCAATTCGTATTAGAGTGCCAAGTTGATTAACTCCACCTTCAAAGAAGGTGGTATCAGAGCCCAAGTTGTACCAGAGCGGGTGGTATCATGGAGCACGTGATATCATGAAGCAGATGGTATGATGATACAAGTGGTATCAGATCAGGATGCTTGATTGACAGAGCAATCTATTTTCTTATTTAACTTGAAAGGTGTTTAAATAGTCAAGGATTGATTGTTTGATTGTTTGTAAACTGACTATTATTTGAGTTTGTAGAGGTGAAGGGAAAGCTATTGATAGCTAAGTCCATGGGAGGACAAGAAGGAAGAAGAGATGAAGGCATTCTTCTTATCCCAAAGGACCTCAAAGCAATCCTAGAAGCACAAGAGGTTTGTTGCAAAAGGTTGCTTGAATAAGCTCTTTGTTAATCTTGTTTGAATTTATTTTGTTCATTTTTATAATGACAACTTCTACAAGTGAGTCCTCAAAACCCTCCTTCATCACAAGATTCTGTGATAAAGACATAAAGCAAGACTTGTTCATGATCATGGACATGGTGAGATAAATGAGTGTTAGACTTCAAGAGCAATTGAATTCCATGAAGGAAGAGAAATAGTTGCTTTCTAACAAATCGTAGGAAGTGAAAGGCCAACTTCATATTGCATATATGAACCTGGAAAGGATGCATGAGTTGGAGACATAGATCTTTGTTGCGAAAGAAGCCTTAGTCAAGTATCATCTTGAAGAAGAGGTAAATAATTCTAGTTTGTCTTTGATTTCCTCTAAGAATGTTTAAATTGGTTCTTTTGAAAAACATACCAAAAGCATAGGGTCCAAGTTAATCTCCAAAATGGGCTATGAAGGAAAAGGATTGGGAAAATATGCACAGGGTATTGTTGAGCCGATAATGGTTGAGGAAAGGCATGAGTATTTGGGTCTTGGCTATGGACAATCTTACGGAGAAAGTTGCAAAGCTGCCATGAAGACAATTGAAACAGTTCCAAGAAGGAGTTTCATTTCAGGTTTTCTACCTCAAGAGTGTAAAGATTGTATTCATGGGGAATGCAATAGCTTGAAACATCATTTGCAGGAAGAAGGTGTTCATAAGCACACACTTGAACCAGAGAGTTGTGCAAAATCTGAAAGCCTTGAAGAGATTGATGGTGTTCCAAAGGGAGCCACTTCTTCATTTGATTCACCTCCTCATGAAGGTAATAAAGGTGAAAAAGAAAGGTATAAATCTGGTTCTAATCATATTCTTTTTTATTATATTAAGCATGATAAATTTCCATATAAGCATCGGAAAAGAATTGCATGTTCCTTTTGTGGTTTGGATAACCATAACGTTTCTAGCTGTTTGAAAAGGATGGCCACATGCAGGAAACATTAGAAGGAAAAGAAGCAAGAAGCCAAGGGTCCATTGGACAAGGAAAATCATGCTGTCAAGAATATGCACATGTGTTGCACTTACTACCATAAGCAAGGACATATTGCTACAAAATGTTGGCCTCTAAATCCAACAATGCTTCAACAAAACATGAATAGGGTGGAAACAGAGAATGGCAGGAATGGAATGAAAGATTCCATGAATGATTTGTTTCAAGATGATTCACATGTTGATGTTGATGTGCAAACAAAGGAAGAACCTTTGAAATGGATAGGTAAGAAATGGTTAGAATTCTTATCCAATTATGGTTGCATGTCTTTTGAAAATGCATCAAATCAATAGAATGCATTTCTTTGTTAATGGAATGCAAGTTGCATGGTTTTACCAAGAAGGTGAATGGAGAATTTGAGTAGGAGAATCACTTTATTGCTACAATATTATGTTCATTTCACCTTCGAAGGTACAGTGTACTTAAGAAAAAGTTGAAGGATAAAATACATGCATAAGAATGATGTGCATGAACACAGGGATGTTGATGATTTCCTTGCATTTGAACATGTATGTGTGATTAACTTGAAGGGTTGATTACTTTGTTGTCAATATGTATGTCATGAAATATTGACTTGGGAAAAGTTGATTTGGTCTCCAAGATGGAGATAATGATGAAGTGTTTCATATTTGAAAAGGAATCCTAAAGTTCTTTTTCTACATGCTTGACTTGAAGGGTAAATTGTGTTAAAGGCATGTTTTGTCAGCTTGAAATTTAGTCGATCATTTGTATGTAGATGTAAGACATGGAGGAAATTCACAAGATGTCAAAATCTGTTTCTTTTGTTGAAGTAAGAGTTTAGGCCATCCAATTGTTGTCTGTAATTCTATCGGTGTTAACAGTTGTTGTTAACAATATGTCAAATAGATACAAATGTAAATTTTTGTGAAGAAGATGTAACTTCACATTTGTTTGAGCCACCTTGGATCAATGATCCAGGAAGAAAGGTTCAAACTACCTATTGTAATCTTCTCAGTAGGAGTTCTACATGAAGACAAGGAGGAAGATAGTTCTTAACCAAAGGACAAGCACATCCAGGAAGGAAGGTGTTGACTATATTCAAATTTTTGCTCAAAGGCACTAGCTATGCAAGGCAAGTGTATGCAGGCTAAAAGAAGAGGGTGTTGTTACTCTCATCTACTGTTCAAATTAGTATATCAATCTTTTGGGGTCCAAAATATTTCCAGTGGGGAGGCATGATCAGAAAATGATCCTGAATGACTTTTAGTCAAAAATGAAAGTTAAAGGATGCTCCCGGGAATAGTCTCATTACATAGATATTTTTAATCTAAATCTACTACAATTTGAATGGACCAGAATGGACTCCAGATGAAGTAGTTATTGCAGAAGGAAGTTGGCCCAATGTCCTTTAAAAAGGAGGCATTTCCTTATAAAAATGGATTTAGGTCCCTCTAATGAAATCACATTGGAGAAAAGTAAAGGAGCGAATAGCAGGCCGAAGGATGCAGCGATATGCGATTACAATTATCTCATCGCAATATCGCATTGCACAAAACCCAAAGGAGAAGGGACCAAGACCTATGGCATATGTGACATGTGATATCGACGATCGATGATATTAGACATTGGTGATCGAGGAACCAATACAAAAGGCCATTGACAATGCGATACACCGATGTGATGGCACCGATATGCAAAAACACTGACATGCAATTGTGATAGGATGATTGGCGATCGGTGATTAGCGATTGATGAATCCCCGATACAAGGGCCAATGCACATGCAACTTATGATCTACGATCGACAATCCACAATCAGATTGCAACATAAATGAGCCATGCCAATGTGATATGCGATAAAGCATGGACTTGAAATGGATTATAGATGTGACTTGATATTATTTGAGTTCCGATGTAAGTCTTTTTGCTCATGTTTTCCTGTGTAAATCCAAATACCTCTATGTATTGGAAGTATGGTCGTTTTCAGGATTTCATCCAAAGAAAGGCCGTTGATTCCTTTGTAAACTGTCCCTATTCTGGAATCATTTGTACCATGCTATAGGCAAGCATTTCTGTAACAATGATGCATTGTAACAGAAATGTGTTATGTAAGATGCAGAGCCATAGAGCCACAGAGCCAGAGGGCTAGCTGCAGAGCCACAAAGCTAGAGAGCTAGAGGGCTAGATGCAAAGCCACAAAACCAATGAGCAAGAGGGCCAATCAAAGAGACAAGGAGCAAAAAAAGCTTGAGAGCCGCAGAGGAATGATTGCATAGAGTAGAACAGACAATGAATGGATGGAAGCTGTAGAGTCGGAGGATTATTCAAAGGCCAGAGAGCCAAGTGAAGAAGCTGGTCTCCCTTCAGAAGTTTTCACTAGAGAGAGAAATTTACCCTTCAGGGAGCTCACAACTGGGTAAAGAGCCAAGAGGGAGAGCCAAAGCCGAGAGCCAGAGGGAGAGCCAGAGTGAAAGCCAGAGCAAGAGCCAAAGCCGAGAGCCAAAGCCAGAGCTAGAGCCAAGAGCCAGAGCTAGAGCCAGAGTCGAGAACCAGAGTGAGTGCAAGAGCTGAGAGCCAAGAGCCCAAAGCTGAGGATTTGCAGACAACCACCATTGGTTGGGATGATAGTGAAAGAGCCACCAGAGGTTGGAGGCAAAGCCGCAGAGCTAGAGAGCTCAAAACAAACTTCTAAGAGCCATGGGCTATAATGAATTTCAGAACAAAAAAGGGATCAAATGATCAAGTTGTTGCTGGTGTTTAATGTATGCTAAAGATAGAAGAAGGAATTCCAGAGATAGTTAAATAATTCTGAGGGATTTGGTGTAGGCTAGGAGCTCAAGATAGCCCAGAGCACTAATTGAAGGAATCTAGTCTAGAGAACCCTAGATCTGTCTGCAGAGTATAGACAGCCAGTGGGATAAGATGGTATTCTAAACCCATAGGTGCAGATGTAAACCAATGGAGTTAAGTGTGGAACTTGTAAAAGAAGCATTACCATAATCCCAAAGAGCCTAATCCAGTTGATTAGAGCTCAAGGAGACATAGCCCCAGATATCAGGGTGACCTCCTAATTAAACTTGTTGTCTTATGTGTATGATGCTTATTTGCTGCACTGTTTCATTGTTATATGCTGCATATTAGTTTAAGAAAATAAACTTAAGGCAATTAAGTAGTCAAAGGAAAACAAAATCATACACCTATTTCAAGTTCTTATTTCTGCAAATTATCAATCATAAGAATTGATCTTGGGAATATATAAGCTTTTGGAATGGTAGAGGTTCTTGTAAGCTGACAAGAAGCCTTTAGGTCCCCATTTTAGATCACTGCTTGAGATATTTAGTTTGTGAAAGAAAAATGTCATCTCTTGTTTTTTGTACTTGTAGACTAAGAAAATAAGTTAGTTCACCAAGTGAGGACATTTAAAATTCTTTTTGGATTACAAAAGCAAAGTTCCGACTCATAGATTCTTCACTACTGCCAAAGATGATATCATCAACATAAACAAAAATAATTAACAATTTATCATTCTCAGTTTTTGTATATACGTTGTTGTCTGCAGATCCTTTTGTGGAACCTTATTGTTGAAGATATTTGTCAAGACGATAATACCAAGCCCTTGGAGTTGTTTCAGTCCATATAGATCATTTTTGAACTTTCATACAAGCTTTGCATCATTTCCTAGAATTAATCGTTTTGGTTGGTCAATATAAACTTCTTCTTCTAAATCTCAATTAAGAAATGTAGATTTTACATCCATTTGATACACTTTGAATGTTCGAAAACTTGAAAGAGCAAGAAGCATTCTTCTGGATTCAAGTCTGGCAACAGGTTCAAAATCTTCTTCAATGTCTATACCTTCTTGTTGAGCATACCCTTTACAAAGAAGTCTTGCTTTGTTTCTAATGACCTCTCCATTTTCATTCAACTTATTCTTAAATATCCATTTTGTTCCTATAACATTTTTATCATGAGGTCTAGGAACTAATTCCCAAGTATCATTCTTTTCAATTTGGTCAAGTTCTTCATACATGGCCTTAATCCAACATTAATATTTGCTAGTTCCATTAACATTATGTGGTTCTATGGAGGATAGTAATGCTAGATAACTAGAAACTCCTACAAGAGTTCTTCTTATCTGTAATCCATACAGTTTTTCTCCTAGAACTTGAGATTGTGGATGATTCTTTTGAACCTACCTGGATGGAGCATTTTCCGTATCAGTTGTATCTTCTTCTGATGCTTCATTGGTTTCTTCCTCTATATCATTTCAATTTGATACAGGAAATAATTCACCGTCTTCATCATTATCATCTTCCTTTATTAATTTCACCTGTTCTAGATTTCTGCATGCTTCATCGATTACAAAATCAATGGATTCAACAATTTTTTGAAGTCTCTTATTATAACATTTGTATCATTTACTTCTAGATGAATAAAAAATAAGTATTCCTTCGTCTGCTTTGGGTTCAAACTTACCAATTTTTTCGTTAGTCTTTTTAATGAAACATTTGCTTCCAAAATCTTTGAAGTGTTTTATAGTAGGAGGCTTACCATACAAAAGTTCAGATCAAGTTTGATCACTATTTACATGAACATGATCTTTGTTGAGAATATTTACTACAGTATGAGCAACTTCACCCCAGAAGATGTCGGGAGTTCCAGATTCATCAAGTATAGCTCGAGCCATTTGTTGAAATGTTCTATTCATTATTTCCACCACACCATTTTGTTGAGGATTTCTGGCAACAGATAATTGTCTTTTTATTCCATGTTGTTCACAAAATTCAAAAGAATCACCTGATATGAATTATCCTCCCCAATCAAATCTAAGACATATTTTTTTAGATCTAACTCATTTTAAACTAAAGCTTTGAAGAATTTAAAATTTTTAAATGTTTCGTCTTTATTCTTTAGTAAACCAATCCATTACATTCTAGAGAAATCATCAATGAATAAGATGTAGTATTCTTCTCCACGAGGTGACTTTTTCCTTGTTGGCCCACACAAATCAGTATGAATGAGTTCAATAGGCTTACTTTCTGATCCTTCCTTGGCATTGAATTGAACTCTAGTTTCCTTACCAAATTGACATGGTTTGTAGATGGTATTGATATCTCAAAGATCACAAACTACCTTGAGCCTGCATGTTTTTATTATTTGAGAAAAGCTTAGATGCCCTAATATTTTGTGCCATAACCAGTTCTCTTTTATTTGATTAGATAGCATTGTTTTTCACCTCCTTTTAGTATATATAGATTTCTTGGAGTTCTTTTACCTTTGATTATGGTATTTCATGTGTCAAGCTCATGAACCACACATTATTTTGATCGAAATACAACTTCATTTCCTTGATCACACATTTGACTAACACTCAACAAGTTATGTTTTAAACCATTAACATGCATAACACTTCCAACTTTAACCTTTTCTTTTTAATAAATAGAACCCTTAACCTTAATGACAATGGGTGTGTCATTTCCAAAAGAGACATTCTTTTCCTTTTCTAAAGCTTTGTAAGAAAGGAGTTTATCTTTATCACATGTCATGTGTTTAGAGCATCCGCTATCAATGTAACAAAAATTTTCTCATCCTTCTGCAAATATAGCTATGCCACATCTTTCTGACTACAATTCCTACCTTTTCCATACCTTGGAAATTGATGATGTTTGTTCCTTTTGAATTGTTGGCCAAAATTTTCTCCTACATTCAGATTCTTGTTGACCAAAGTTATTGAAAAATGAAAATTCCATTTCATTTTCAAGAGGAGAAAAGTTGTTATAAGATATTTTCTTGATTCCTGCCATGCTCCTTTTTTTTCTTTCTTTTCAAGTCATGATAGTCTTGTAAGCAACATATTAAGATGCTTTCTGACCAACTTTATGGCATGAAAACATTGTCCATTAAAGAAGAAGTTTTTGTGACCATAAAATATTTTGGTGTTGCTAACCTTTTGATTGGTGCTTGTTCACCCTCGGATTAAAATGAGAATGATTTAGTTGGGGAGTACCTTTAGGCTTTTACTGAGGATTGATGCATTGTTCGATAGTTTTTGCTGCATCAAAATAGCTTCTGGTGTTGACTGGAGGATTTTCTAGTTGGGATGTTTCTCGAGTGTATCCAAGACCAGTTTTTATAAGCAGAGAATGCTAAACCTTGATGATTTCATCCAAGGTTTTTGATCATTTAGGAAATCTAAGATTAAAATATTTTTCCTTCTTAACTTCATCTCTTAGACCGACTACTTCACATTCTAATTTTTCATTGTTCTTTTCTCTTTCAGTGAGTTGAAGTGTCAACATGTCTATGACCATATTCTTTTCTTCCAAACATATTTAAGTTGACTGATTTCTTCAAGAAAATATTCCTCATCTAATGTATCCATAAAATCATCATTGTCATAAGCGATGAGTAGTTTAAAATCTTGTTCAGATTCATCTTCATAACTACTAGACAAGCCATCACTATCTTCATGAGTATAATAACTTATTGTATTAAAAAATTGTTTTCTATTACATTTTGCAGACTCCTTTCCTTTTTCATGATTATCTTTATGAGGACATTTAGGAACATAATGGCCAACTCTACCACAAGAAAAAAATTTGAATGGAAGCTTACCTCTGAATCTTGCAGAACCCCATTGAATCTTCTTTACAAAGTTTACCTGATCTTCTTCTAAAATATATCCTGATTCCATGAGATCTTCCTTTTCTTTTCCCTTTGCTGAAGCTTTGAAAGAGGCTTCGCTAATATCTTATGGACCTCATTTCATCATTTCAAAGGTATTTAAAATCCCACGAAATTAAACAATAGTAATAGATTGAAGATACTGCCTCTCTGCTATAGTAGATACTTTTGACTCAACTTTAGAAGACAAAGATCACAAAATTTTCTCTACTAAAGTAGCCTCCTTTATTTCTTCACCTAAATTTTCATACAATTTGCAATCTCATCTACTCGTATAGAGTAACTAGCAATACTTTCATCACTATGCATCTTGAGAGTTTCATACTGAATTATGAGAGTTTAGAGCTTAGCACGTTTTACCTGGGAATCTCCTTCACAGCTCTGAATGATTTTGTCCCGTATTGCTTTGGTTGTGTTGAGTTGCATGAATTTGACGAATTCTGATTCTAATAGACTTCCCAATAATGCACTGATGACTTTGGCATTGTTTTCGTATGATTTCATTTTTGCTGGATCTGTGGGGACTACTCCTAGATATTGGTATCCTCCTTCCATAATCGTGCAAACTTCAACTGCAAGTGGCTAAAGATAGGCTCTAGTTTTTATCTTCCGAAATGCTAAGTAATTTCTGTTGAAGATTGGTGGTCAGATAGATCCCATCCCTTCGTGATTTTGAATCTTGAGAGATCTCCCTTCAAGCAATCAAGCTTCTTCTAAAGGACCTGTTCTCATACCAATTGTTGGGAAAAATGTTGAGAGGGAGGCGGGGGGTGAATCAATATTTTAACTTTCACACTTATGATTTTCTTTTTCAAACAGTATACACTACTTTACTAAAACCAACCAGCATATGTGCACGACTATAGAGAATGAAACCAGTGTATATTTAATAAACAACTAATTCATAGTCTTAAATCAGAGTGTGATGCATTAAACAGTAAGTAGATGTAGTAAGAACATAATAAATCAGCACACATAAGCAGAAAACATGAACACAAATATTTTTCATATGGAAACCCAATGTGGGAAAAACCGTCGCAATTGTTATCTCATTCTTCAGTCTTCTTATAATAAAAAGTGTTTACAAATTTTGTACTGGTGTAGACTTTTCCAATACAAATGCATCTACCTAGTGAATATTACAACCTTCTATGGTTTTCTAGCTTCTACTGGAAGGGATCTCCAGCCCCCTAGCTCTTGTATAGGCTGATGTGTTTATTAGTACGTAAGCACTAGCCTACAGAAGGCTACTACCTCCAAGGTCCACATTTCATAAATTTTCAGAATGGATACTCCTGGTACACAATAACACAATATGAAGTCCTCGTTTCATCAATTTTTTCATACTAGACCCATCAGTAACATTGAAGCTCAAAATCAATCACCACTGCAATAACTACATCTACCAACAATCAGTTAATTTGAACAGTTAGATTACTATCACCAAAATAAAGAGATGAACCTAGAACATTGCATCAGTAATCAGAATCAACTGTAACCTCAAAAATCATATGTCAGAATGTATACGCTACTTTGGTGAAGCCAACCAGCATGTATACGCTACTTCCTTTAACCAAACCTTTGTATACCTCCAAAATTAATGAATCGTAAAAACCTCTGAATCAAAATTGTAACAACCAGAATATTCTGAAGATTTACTGTCAAATTACAAAGTTTTAAATAGATAGTAGCAAAGATCACCCTTCTTACTCAATTAATGAATCAATCAGACTCAATCTCCTTATACAATTAATTATGTTTTCAGATCTAATGAAGAGGTCATTGATAGGCAATAGTAAAACAACAACATTGATCAAATAGATCAGTCATCTATGAAGATCAAGCTTTTCTTCTACACATGCTACTTGGAAATTTCGAACGAGCGTGTATGTGTGCCTTCACCAAGGTGAAACAACATATAGATATGCAAATAATAACTTATAACTTCGTAGCTATTCGAAATTTCAGACATATCCATATTATAATATTTAAAGAATAAAACATGCATTAACATTCAGTTCTAGCCTATCCATTTTCAGATCATACAATGATAAGTCGTTTCAGGTCTCATGATCCTAATCCAACATTGTATCCAAAGGTGCACAAGATATTCCATATTATATCATAACCATATCCCTTACAACATAAAATATACTTCAGATAGCTGTATTCATGAAAAACCCTTTCATTTGCACACTTAGCCCTTTGATCTCTTCATCCTTATATAGTTTTAGCCTTTCTCAATACCTCAGACCAAAGCAACACTTAGAACCTATGGTATTCTTAGACAGGATCAAGTAGCTATTATTCCACTCAATATGGTGGGATAATACCATGGTATCGACCCTTGGTATTCTTTAACTTTATTTTTCCTTAATTTTCCATCCCATATACGCTTTTCCTATCGTGAATGTGCATGCATACATATACACTACTTGGACTAGGTGAACTCGTGTATACAACTTAATATACCTGAAAACATTCTTTTTCCTCAATTTCTTTATTCTTATCTATAGTCGTTTGTCTCATCATCCTGTTCTTTTGTACCATCAGCCTATTACCTCTGAATTGACCTGTTACAAAGTGAGTTTCCCTTGATCAAATCTGAACTAACCTGTGAGTGGATTTCCATCAAGGACAACACCTGTACGATAATGCCAAAAAATATAAAGTTGCAATGCATACCTTTTGTGTGTTTTTCACATTATGGATATCAAAATATTGCTCCATCTGTAGTATCCATGTTACGGGATCCTTGCCATCAAACTTCTTCATATCGATCTTTGGAACATGGTGAGTCATCAATTCAACGTTAGATTCCATGGAATCATGATTAATGTTAATTTTTTTGTCGTCATGAGTTTCCTCTACTACATTTTACCATTACGAAGCATTTTGTGTAGCAACTTTGTCAAACCTCCTTTCAAAACATCCATGCCTTTCTTCAAATCTTCAATGTTTTAGTTCAATTTTTCTTCTAAACCATCCATGTAGCTTACATACTAGCTTCCACGCCATCCATCTTAGCTTCCATGCCTTTCTCTAAACCATCCATCTTAGATTTTGTTATGTTTTGTGAGAGTGAAATTTGTTGCACTTGGTCTCGTAATTTCGATATATCATGTTGCATTTATTCCTCTTCTTCATGAGTCATGGTAGAGATTTCAAGTTTCTTACTAGGTGTTCCAATTTTCTTTCTTTGGGGCATAAATTAATGATATTTATTCTTCACTATCCCTTTTAATCACTTCAAACAAAATTTTCAAATCAAACTTATGCAAATTAAAAATAAAAAATAAAACTACATACCTTTTTTCTTTTTGTAGGAGAGTGATATTAAATCTATTGTATCGCTATAATTTTGGATCTCTAAGATCTAAAATTGTGGCTTATGGTAGCCCTCAAAGTCCTCTTTATAACCCCATCAATCTGATCAATATTGTATTCTTCAAGAAATAGTTATGCCAAATCTCCCACGATGTCCTGATTATAAACTGGCTTAGTAGAGCGAACTTGTATGACCTTCCATGTGTCACTGTTTCGACCATCAGACCTGAAAATGATATAAAGAAAATTGCAGTCCATTTTGTTTTTATAAGTTTTTATAAAATTTCCATTTGATGCTCAGAGAGAATGTTATCATGATTTTCTTAAGGTCACATGTTTGGGATGTAATTCGGGAGCCTGCAAAAACCCCAACTTCTATGGATCATATCTATAAAACGATAGCGATGCAAAATCTAAAATTTAGGCCTGAGGTTCATCAAGTTTTCATCTCAAATTGGTTTTAATTTCAACTTATGAAACTTCGTAGAAATAAATTTATAGCGAACATTCCATGATGACCTATTTGGAGCAGCAAAACCCTATAATCCAAAGTTTATGATAACAAATTGTGTGCAACTAGCTCACAAAATACAAGAAAAGGTAGATTAACGACTTCAAAATCAACCTATTCGAGGTGGAAACATCCTTTACATTACACAAATGAACAATTCTCGGATGATACAAATGATAAGGCCTCCTTTGTATATATAGGAGTCCATGGGGTCACAATATAATCAGAGCCAACATAACATTAATATTCTAAGGGCACAACAATAAAAATAGTGGGCTTCTATGGGGCACAATAATAATAGTATGGGGACTACATGGGCACAATAATACAATAAGGGGGTTGTAGTAATAGAAATAAGGGGCTACACTAGTAGTATAGGGACCTAACAATGCCACCCTTTATTGTATCATCATGGTCCATCCTACACTTTTTCTAAGACAGACTTCCATCTACCCCATTAGTATTTTCTTCTTGTCTGTCTCCATGACTAGTCCCTAGCTACCCATGTTTCTATAAATATGAAAGCCTTTGAATAATAAATGCATTAACCTCATCCTGCTTTTCTTGAGCTTTTGTAAGAATTTCTTGTGCTTCAATCAACTGCTCATTATGAACTTTACAACTTCTAAGCTCTTCCCTCAGACCTCTTAATGTATTTTCTAGATCAGGAGAGTCTTCCTCTCCCTACTGCTCTACTAATTTCTCCCATTACATTGATTTATTTTATGGCCTATGCGTAGAGTCATATGAACTATACTCAACAACTATCCTCTTCATCTCTTGGCATTCTATGTTCTTGCAATATACCATTATTGGATAAATCAAATAGTATGAGTAATCAAAATGATTACCTCAATTTACTTCTGGTGAGGCTATTACAACTGCATAGGTCAATCCAGATTAGTACGATACATAATAATGTCGTCGACATATCAGTTAATGCATGAATCAAGATGATAATAAAAAAATATAACACCATCATGTACATCGATATAAACAAATAACAAAAAAATAACTGACATGCATGCATGGTAAACATATAGATCTTAATAAAAATTTGCATTTACCCCAATGTCTAGTGTTATGATCCGGCTCTTATACCACTTTGTAACACTCCACCCCACATTTACCCACTTCTATTTAATTATGAGGATAAACATAAGTTGAGAGTTAGTAAGCATGATCCAACTTCCAAGATGGAGTTATGGAAATGGGGTCCACTTGGCCATAATTAGCTAGAAACACCCAAATACACATGACCACACTACTGTCAGCCTATCTTTCCCTAGTGATCATTTTCCCTAATCTTAGACCAATCCTTTAGCTAGATTTTTTCTTAGTCGGATGCATGAAGGCTTGTTAGTGTGGCTGGAGGCTTCCAACCACATGCATAAACCATCCTTAGTGTAGTGTCTAAAATTTCCCAGTTCTACCAGTGTGACTATCGACTTTGCTTTGAAATTTTAGGGTCAACATTCAAGCCAAATGCCTAGATTTTTCCAGAACTTTGTCAATAGTATCTACAAGTATTCATGCTTGGTTCTTATTCTCTATTGTGGCTCATAGTTTCCCAAAAAATAACATTCATTTTTACAAAGACCTTATGAGTATGGTACTTGTAGGTCATGAATGTATAGTTTGCTCAATGTTTTGAGTAGTTTCATCAGTTGTTCATCAAGCAGGGTTGATTCCCTCTCATACTAACTACAATAAAATCATATATTCTCTCATGCATCCATACAAATTATCAAAGAGCCTATCAAACCATAAAACAAATCAATAACAAGAGCACTTCATAGAATAAGAAATACACTATGAATGTAACATACACTTACCTAGTAAATCCTATAAAAAATAGTTACACAATCAACACATTAAACCAAAAATTGTGCTCATTTATATTCATTAAATAATAACGCGTATTAACATATGCATAGTACTAACCAAGTCAGCAACTTCCACGTTCCACCTGACCACAGATTAAGTTGAACCAATTCTTCCTTTCTTCCCAATCACCCTTGTGCCATATTCTGAGTGTGAATTTGGGATTACATGGATAAACAAAAACATAATAAAATATGGAATCCAGAGGAAAAGCGCCTCCACCCTCAAATGATAGTGATTTCCCCTAACATCAAGTCCAGAAATCACCAAAACCAATACAAGAATAGATGCCTCGGAATTTCTTCACCATACCTAGAGGATTTTTCCTGTATCCACCCACCTGTCTGTTGGGTTGTGTTATATTCTTTCCACGACTAACCTACGTAGTGAACCGGGGGGTTAGAGTGGGGGCGGAGCCCCCCCTTCGCCGTGCCGATTGCGCAGCGGGGGGTCACAGGGGGGTTTGACGGGGGCGGGTAGCCCCCCTCTACGGGGTTTCGGGTAGTGCCTCGAGAAAATTTTTTTTGGACCCTATATTAGGTTGGGCGAACCTACCTATGGTTTTCGGTCCACAGTTTTGGACGCGATGGTTTTCGGTCCATGGTATTGGATGCTTCGGCATGTATAAATATGTATTGTAACATTGAAGTGAATATAATGAAAAATCAAGCTGGTAGTCTCGGTTTTGAGATCCAGTGGGAAATCTCTGTGTATATGTGTTTTATGTGTTATGCTCTTACATTTTTATTTTTTCCTGTGATTTAGAATTCGTATGCAGGTAATTTCTATATGGGGTTAAAACCTACAAACACTCTCTTCAATTGTTAACCATTGCTAAATTGGTAATTGTAGTCACTATTTGATATAAATCGTCAATCAAAAATCACCAATTGCCATTTAAAATTGGTTGGTTCCGTAATCGTTTGTCATACTCATTTGATAACAAGACCATCCAATTGTAACATTCACAAACTTTACATTGTCTGCTAACTAATTTGACCTTGATCCTGAATTTGGATGGATGGGGAAAATTTGGTTTTTGGTTGGGTGCCATGTGGCACCATCCAATTGGGCCATGTGGCCCCAAAAAAATTCTCCACACCCTTTTCCTCTAACTTTAACAGGGAGCTACCAGGTTTTGCAGTTTCACCAAATGTAGCAGTGTTGTTACTTCTAGCTAGAGGTCTCATTGATTTTAACTGAAGTCTGCCAAATTTGGCTGGACTGCCAAAGTTTTCAAAGCTTAAAATTTAATTGGTGATCTGCTAAGCATGTCCTTACTTTGACCAAAAATTTGACTGACAATAATGCTCACATACAGAGTCAAATTGAGCCATCATTTGTGCCTTTGGATTCCTGGTGATGAGCTCTTCGACCTAACACTAGTTTTTCTGAGATTCAAAGACTTTAATTTTTAGTCCGTTAGGGATCCACCTGGATCATTTCTCCCCATTGAAGGACTTTTGGTCCTGCAAAAGTATAAACAATATTACAATCTTGATTTGTATAAAAATTGTCTCTGTAAGGCCACACTTTCGCCTCCTTCACCTTTGTACTTTAGAGCCAAAAGTGACAAAACCAACGCATGTCTCCATATGCAAACTTATAGTTGCCAATAAATGTCCAACTTGCAAGATTCAAAACAAGACTATACTTTCCAAGAGTTTATAACACACTCATGGTCAAGTTTTACAATAGAAACCATACCCTTTACTATCCAACTAAAGGCCAACATATCACTATGTTGCGTATACAAGTGATGTTATACATTCATCAAACATTTTCGCAACATGATATTTACAGTGGTGGTCAGGAAAACCTAGTTAGAAAAGCTACTCCTTTCTTACCTAGCTAGGTTAATGGGATTTATTACTATAATTGGATTCTGCTTCATCGATTGATTCCTTCATAGATTCTTTCATATGCTCCTTGTGCTTCTTTAGTTGTATTTATGGATGGAGCTTCTAACATGTGGATCTATGATGTCCACCCTAGCTCCAATGGCTATAATGGTTATTTTTCCTATATACTTTCCTAACCTTCTTTCTCCCATAATGTGGAGATGGGTCCTTCTTTCATGAGTCTTTTTGTACAAGGCCATTCTTTTCCAACGCTTGGAAGCAACATGGTTATCCAAACCACAAAATGTACATGGTTTTCTATACCATAAACTTTGATTGCCAATTTTATTATAATCAAATGGAACGTTGGAATAGCTATAACTTGAATGGTTATCTTTGGCGCAAATTTGGTGAGGAGAACTTTCTTTAGTTCTTCCTTCAAAATTCTCACTATCACTGGAAGGTTGTGATGCACTCTTAACCTACATTGATTTAGACTCGTTTCTTGAAGATTCTCTTTTTTCTATGGATTTGTAGTCTCTTTCATTGATGCATTGCAAATTTACCAAGGAATCTTTTGTGACTTGTAACTAATGTTGCAATATCTGCTTCTCCTCTTCTGCTTCTTATCGCAGTCTACCCAATTCAACATCATCTATGTGAATGCTCTAGTGATGAAAATTTTAATGATGAGAAGAAGATGATGAAGAAGAACAATCACTTGAAGATAGGGATGGAAGTTCTCCTTCATCTAATGAAGAATTTTCCTCTTCTTTCTCTTTCTTCTTCTTTACCTTGTTTTCCAATCTATTCTCATAATTTGCAAAAAAATTATCTACCATGTTTTCCATCCTATAGAAAGCTTAACATAAAGTTTTTTCATTCTCTATTTTCATTCTTCATGTTACATATCCAATTTGTGGTTATCGTTCACACTTGCAATTCATATCAGTAAGAACAGTGCTATGACACCAAACTTGATCTAGAATCTCTGATATATTGGTATTATAGAATATCTTTTCTTTAGTTGATGTTAGCATAATTGCATGAAATAACATGTAAAAGCCATGTATGCAAACACTTAAAGAAGAAGAAACATAGAGGAGATCATAATAAAATGTACACAAAAGTTTGATAATTGAGTTTTTCTAATGTGGACTATATCTCCAGGCCCTGCTTCAATAATGGGGAGGCCTCTTCATTCATCTCATTAAAGGAAAGTACATGGAAAAATACATCATTATACTTCCAATCCCCGTAGTGAATTGAAATTTGACTGCTCAAAACACAACAACCATAGCACCAATAGATCCATTTCGTCTTCTTGAGATTTTTGGTTGTAAACATGCCCTACTTCTAAAAGGTGCATTTTTGCCTTGAAATTCATGCCTAAAACTTATGAAGAAGGTGTGTTTCCACCATGAACCCTAAAATATGCAGCCCAAATGAAAAAACTTGTAGAAATTATGTTGTATATTTGTAACTTCTCATGAAGTTTTAATCAAAATCATATGACACAAACCTACTCTACTACTCTACAAAATTTAATTCGGAATTTAGAACAAAAATTTTAGACATGCGATAATAAATAACACACATGCACATAGTATTTTTCCTGAGGAAATAAATCTGTCAAAAATGCCAGTGGCTACTTGCATTAATTAGATGAATAGATATGTATTACAATTTATTTGCTCAACTCAGCACAACCTGCCAGTGAATAACCTCTCTTTGCTCACTAAGATGCTCTGACCTAGACTTATTCAATTTTTTTCTCTGCTTGAGCCCCTATTTCATTGTACAATTCCTGATAAATTAGGCCCATGTTATTTAAGAATTTTTCCAAAATGGATTGTGTAATTCCCAAGGTTGATCATCATATTGCATGCAACACCTGTACACTCAAGACTAGTCTACAAGTGATGTTATATTGCCTTGGAATCTCCATCTCAACTAGGTAAATCAAATTCTCTGCATGCACTAGCTATTTTGGGTTGATTGATCAGCTAACTAGATGTTCACTGAGTTTGGCTGAAGTCCCACTGCACAACTGACCTTCCACTAGTTCCTCCAACAATTGGAACTAGTTTAATTGAAAACAACTTGAGATAACTGACTTTGATTAGTACAAATTAGAAATCACATATTCTTAAATGAACTCTAACTTCTCCAAATCGAATTTACCGAGTAAATTAGGTGACACAAGCCATGTCACATAAGTTAACTACATCCAAGTTGTCTTTTGATGTGGAAATTAGAATTTCTTCAATTTAATCTAGGCAAAATCAAATTCAGAATTTCTTGTTACATTTTTCAGCACTCCTTCTCAGTGAGAAAGGGATTATCAACCACCCCTATCCTACATCTATGGAACTCGAACTTCCCTCTTGAAAAAGGATTTTTTCAAAATGTTAGCATCCTATTCCTTTGTCGGAATATATTTTAGCAACATTGTCTGCCTTTGCACATAGTCTCGTAAATGGCAATACCAAATATCTATATGCTTAGATCAATCGTGAAAAATAGGATTATTAGAGAGCTTGATGAAACTCTTATTATCACATAAGATCACAATTGGATCCATCATCTAACCAAACATTCAAAAAAGTATCTTTCTCATCTAGATCCCCTGACATGTTGCTTGACTTACAGCCATGTATTATGCTTCTACCAAGTTGAGCACCACTGATATTTGCTTCCTAATGTACTCTTTTGGTCTGATGGACTACCCAGCCAATTTGCATTGTGAAGCCACATACCTTCACTCCCTTTTTAAGTCTCTACCATAGTCCAAAGTGGGTAGTGCCTCTAGGTACTGTAAAACATGCTTAGTTTCCTTCCAAGATAATTTGGTTGGCTTAACCATATCTTGGTTCAGTTGGTTGACTGCATAGCACATTTTTTCTCATGTGTTCACAAGATGCCTAAGTGAACCCACTAGCTACCAATAAATGGTAGTATCCACTTCTTCACCTGAAGTGGCATCCTCCTTCCTCCAGTTAGTCGTTAGAGGTGTCTCCATGGGTTTGCAACTCTCCATGTGAAACTTCCATATTATCTCATTTGCATACTTGCCTTGAGAGACAAATCCCGATCGCCTTACCATATTTCCAACCCGAGGAAGTAGTGTATGAGACCCATGTCCTTCATTTCAAATTCCCTTGTAAGGTCCTCCTTGCAATATTTTATCAGCTGCTCATCACCAATTAAAATAAAATCATCAACATATAATAAAATAATAAGCAATCACCTTCTACCAGGATATGATAGAGGTTTGCATTCGCTTCACTTTTGGTGAAGCCCAAACCGATGAGATAGCTATCGATCCTAGTGTACCAAGCATGGGGTGCTTGTTTGAGACCTTACAACACTCACTTGAGTCTGCACACATGAGAATCTCGATAAAATGTCTCAAAACCTTTTGATTGCTCGATGTATACCTCCTCCTTAATAACCCCATTGAGAAACTTTTTTTACATCCATCTGGTGGATCTCCCACCCCATCTACACATCCAGTGCAAGAATTGATCTTATGGATGAATACCTTACTCCAGGAGCAAAGGTATTCTCATATTCATTTCCCTCAACTTGAGAGTATCCCTTGGCCACAAATATGGCCTTGTACTTCTTTATTCTTTCACCTGTTGCATACTTTACCTTGAAGATCCATCTCAAACCTACAATTGATTTATCTACTAGTCTTGGGACCACTTCCAAAACATTGTTCTTTACAATGGATTTATAGTCCTCCGACATTACATCAACCCATACAGGTTTCTCTACTACTTCCTTGAAAGAGGATGGCTCAGTCTCTAAAATATCAAACATTAGAGCCATGTAGCCAATGTATGGATCAGGTGACCTTTTCGACCTGTTTTGATTTGAAGGAGCACCCACATTCTCCCTCGCAACCTACATAAGTCTCTCAACTTCCCTGGTTCTTTTCCTTCTTTCTATGGATGGTTCTACTTGAGTGGTTGTCTCCACTCTCAACTCCTCAATTTATGGCTCCTCCACAACTTCCTTAGGTTCCTCCTTTGGAGTTAAATCTCCTCTTCTTGTGGGATCTGAAGCTCCCTCTCAAGAGAGAACCATATCGCTTTATCTTCATCAAATTTTACATGCCTTCATATAAATATCATTCTAAGTGATGGAAAGTACACACGGTAGTTGTGTGGAGTTTCTTTGTAACCCACAAATACCCCTATTTCTATGGTTGTCTCAAGCTTCTTCCTTAATTCTTTGGAGACACGGTAGTAAATAGAGGCTCCAAAAATCCTGAAGTGTGACACATACGGCTTCCTCCTCGAGAAAGCCTCCTTCGGTGTAATCATGCCAAGAATTCGATGAGGACTCCAGTTCTGCAAATAGACTACTGTGTTGTATGCCTCAACCCACAAATGCTTAGGTAGGCCTTGGCCCCATGCAACATCTCCCTTGATACTCCCACAATGCTACAATTCTTTCTCTCAACCACCCGATTTTGTTGTGGGTTGTGGGATGATGTCAACTCTCATCGAATTCCTTCTTTCACAATGAAATTCTTGAATTCATTCAACACGTACTCACTATTTTCACCTTTTTCAAAAAGTTTTCCAGCTGTAAAAAGAATGTAAAGGATCAAAGAGGTTTGCATCCATCTTCCAAGACATAAAAGCACACAAAGCCCAAACCAGACCCTCTCCAAAGGATGATGATCTGAACAAGATTTCCAATGATATGTCGAAGTCCCAGAATGGACTTCTAGATAAAACGTTACAGAAAGTTGAATTTATGCCAATAAAAACTAGAAGGCAAAGGGAACACTTGAAATATTCTAAGTTTGAGTTTGTGTCCATCTGCCACATGTCCAATCAGTAATCAACGATTGCAATATCATAGGTCATGGCATATCAACACATCAAATATCAGAGCTCTGATATATTATAGGTCTAGTAGTGGAGCAAAGAAAATCAACAACTAACGATCACCAATATTACAAATCGTTGATCGGAGGTTCCAAAGAACATCGCAACATCAAATAAATATCACTGATTAGCGACCAACGATGAGTCATGTTGAAGAATCGGCATGTGAATGGGGTAAAACGCTAAAATTTTGCAATATTGCAAGTTGTGATATGTTAATGCTAAAGCGTCAGGGAGGGTTGATTACGATTAACAAAGAAATTCAATGCAAAATTAAGGGAAAGCAAGCCTTTTTTCTCTCGTCTAGAGGGCCATGTCATGGAATACTATTGGTCCTGATAAAGCCATGTGGAATCTAACGTCATCGTGATGTGGTAGTACGGAGGACATGTGCCATGCAAATTCAACATTTTAAGCGGTCATAAGGGGCCAAAACAAGGTGACACGTGTCACCACTCACAAGGTGGCTCGTGGCAGAGGATGATGTCTAGTCACAAATCGGTGATCGCAATATCAAAGGTCCTGCCATATCAATGATTGATGATCACACACCATAGCATATTGATGATCGCAATATCAGAGGTCCCGCAATATTGAAGGTCCTGGAATATTGGCAATCGCAAACTGTGTGATATTGACATTTCATAGAGGAGTGTATCGAGGTTTCCTTTGATATGCATATTGGGGAAACACCCAATATTGTGGGCCCAAAGTGATGTGAATAGGTGGCATAAGGCAGGCCACATAAATATGTGTGTGTTGTGTGTTTCAACCAATAGTTGGGTGGAAGGTTAATACAAGTTTTTACAAGGTGGGAAAGGTTAATCAAATTTTTTTTATGTGTTCAAGATTTGGTGAGTTCCCTCCCTCATTCCCTCTACATGTGGATTGGGCCACGCCGCGCATCACAATCACAAGTTTTGGGAGGGTGCAACGCAAGGAAAGGATTTAAAATACCCAATCTCCAAATGCTAATATTTCAAAGGGGGCCTAGGCGCATAACTGTTTGGTCCTATGTGTTACACACGGGGACTATTAGTGATATAATGTTTCAAAGAATTGGCCGATATGCCCGCTAAATGGATTTTAGCTCCTGAAGGCTTAGGCCTTGAATCCCAAGGCCTTTATCATATAGTGTCCGCCTAAGCCCCCAAGGCTAAGGTAGAAGGGCCCAATCAGAGATCAATGTTTGCATTTTTATAAAGCATATTCAGTTTAAAGTTCATGAACAACCTGAGCTCTGATACACTTGTGTGATTGTTACATGGGGAAAATTGAGTTCTAGTGGATTGATAAAATAAGGAAAGGGGATGGATGAGTTGGAAATTGTGCTTAGGACATGTTATGGACATCATGGGTGATCGCTTCCGGTTCCTATAAGTGAAGAATTATTGTTGTTAAGACTAAAAGTGAAATGGAACTGGCCAAGAGAGTATGAGGTGTAATGTGGCAGAAACATGGCTAGACCAGAGGCCAACAAAAGAAGTGGCGTGGAGATATTTTTATAGGACCATCATTTCAGTTTCACATATTAATTATATTTTGTTGATTTTTATTGTTTTCCTTATTATGTTTTAAAGAAAGGCATCTTTATGTTGTAATAATTTGAGGTGACAAAGCCTGCATGCTGAGACAACTGGTCAAGCAAATAGTTGGATCCTCAGGCCTGAGATTTTTTTGTAATTGATTTCCAAATTCTCCTTTTTCTTATAAAAGGAAGTAAGAAACACTTAACAAAGGTTCAGAATTTTTTGGAAAGTCTTCTCTCTTACGGGAGCCTTTCCTATTTTCCTAAAGACCTTTTGGAGGTTATTGTATGTTGATTTTCTTCAAGAGATTAATACAAAGTTCTAGGTGATTCCAACTTATTATATTTGCAGTATGTTCTTCTCTCTTTGTTTCTTCATATATGTTTAAAATTCTTCATATATTTCATTTCAAGTAGAAGATAACTGTATTTCCCTTCAGATGTAGATTCATTTAAATCAAAACATTGAAGGATAATGCTTCTTTCATGGTGTAAATCGATTCTTTAAAAAGTGCTCCATGCATCCTAGCATTTCATAGCATTGTCTCCCACTCATTTCTTAGTGAGTCTTGATATATATAAATCTTGGACCTTAAGCTCTATATGTTGGAATCCTCTTCTACTGTCTTCTCCCATTACCTATGTTTCAACAATTAAACAATTGCACATTCCTAATCTGATTTGGCCACTTGTGAGTTGACGTTTATTTCCTGAGTGCTCCTTTGTACAAGATACTTCATATATTGTACCTTTATGAATGGTTATGATTCAAACCAATTTGAATTATTTGTGACAAACCGAAGTGTTTCAAGTCTTTAATATGAATCTATCAAGCACTCTTTAAGATGTCCTAAGCACTAGTCTCCCCCTTCAACCTGAGGTTGTCTCTAGGAAGCTTTCATATACTTTGAAGCACTTGTGCTACAGGTGCTAGAAAAAGAGACAACATATTTTTCACATCATTCTCAAGGAATAAATGTTAAATACTTTTCCCTAGGTAAGACAAATCTCTACATTCCCTCTATTAGGTGAGCAAGGGAAGTGTGGGTTGAATATCCATCATCTTAGTGACTCCAATGTCTAAATTCATATATAAACACCTTGACAGCTCCACTATTTGAATTCATTTATAAACACCTTGGCGACTCCACTGTCTGTATTTTTATTTGATCATTCTGGCTTATAATAGGCCCCATACCCTCTCACATACCTCTCAGCAAAAAATTCCATTTGTATCTGACCCAAAAAGAATAGTATTTAGAATGATTTGGAAAGAAAAGACTTCAAATATTGATGATAGTATCTCTTCACTTCCCTAAACCTCCTCATCCAGTTCACAACAGGTTGTAATTCGTTGTTTTGAATTCTCTCCTAGAGTCTTGTTATATCCTCTCGAAAATGGTCAGCTACTCAATGCTGCCTCCTTAGAGGTCAAAGAAGAAGTTGAGGAGATAAAAGATAATCTCCAAACCAGTCCTACACATAGTGTGAATAGTTTCTCATTCCACTATCAGTCAGTTCTCTTACCATTGGTAACACCTCAGCCTCCTCCAGTAATTCAAGCACCACCACCTCTAATCCAAATGGTTGTCTTGAGCTTCTTGTTAAACAAATATGCACCCTTAAACTTGCCTCAACCTTTAAATGCTATGCCACATGACTATCTCAAGCCCTTGCCTAGGTATAATGAAGAAGCCAATATAACAACACAGAGACACATAGAAATTTTATGTGCCTCTGTAGAAAAATTGAATTTCAAGCACCAATACGTAGTGCTAAGGATTTTCATCCAATCTTTGGATGGGGAAGTCAAGAAATGGTTTAAATCCTTGCCAAATGCTACCATTAACACTTGGGAAGAAATGGATAACTCCTTTATGCAAAAACAGGGTGAGAAGAGAGATCATGGATACATTCTAGCTGAGTTTAATTCTATCAAGAAGAAATATGGTGAGGATATCTTAGATTTTATTATAATATTTCATAAAATGTACAACAATATGCTTGTTGAAATCAAACCTCCACAGGTCGCTACCCAAGTAGTCTTTGTCTGATTCATAATTTTAATTCACACTCGGAGAGAGGAAGTCTCGTTCCTTATACCAAATTCAAACTGATGCTCTTGAGGTAGATGTGATATCGGAGAGAAGAAAAAGGGAAAAGAGGAGGAAGCTTCCTCAAGTGGGAGAGAATCCCAAGAACAGAGAATAGAGGAGATGGATAAGTTGATAAATAACTTATTATGGAAACTGACAAAAATGGAGTTGGAGAATAAAATCCTTCAAAGACAGAACTTCCTAGCTACTAATCGGGGTTTTAATCCCCAATACAGAAGGCCTCCCATATAAATAATGCAAAGGGAGGGGAAAGAGAAACAAGACCACATTCATCCTCCATGGTATACAGAAGATGATCTAGAAGAATTGATACCAAATAGAAGTGATGTTCAGGGGAACTTGTATTCCTCTTTATCCGATGAAGGACAAGAACTCATAAGATATGAAGAAGAGGAGGAGGAGCTTGATGCAACATTAGGTGATGACGAGATCGATGACTACTGCAAAAAGTTCGATGATTTCATGCAGGCTCGGCTACACAAGAAATATGATCTCTGATATCTAGAAAGAGATTGAGAGGACAAGATCAGAATGAGGGTACTTCCTCCCAGAAGCCACCTAAGCCTGCTGACAAGGGGAAGGAACCTATAAATCCAATTATTCCTAGAAAGAAAGATTCCACATATCAAAACTACTATAAGCCTAAAGTCATCAAAGAAGGTAAATCACTGGATTTTATACATCTGTGGCTTATATCTTTTGAGTTAGTTACTAGAGAACCCACAGTAATAACCATATTTTGTCAATGTTTCAAATCCCAACAGGGATCCATCATCTGGACTATTTCTAAATGTTGATAGTAGAAGAGTTAAATGAGAGGTTTAAATAGTTATGAGGTGAGTTGTTTTGATTTAAGGACGAGATGAAGATCGGTTGTTTAATAATTATTATTATCCATATTTTAAAGTTTTTTTATTTATTAAGTTTTTT
>APFE030509309.1:279951-320301 GCA_000404065.3 Pinus taeda | reverse complement strand
AATTAAATATTAATTATTATTATCTTGAAAATGATTAATAAGAGTAACAATAACAGTAATAAAATGAATTTTTATGTTAATTTTTAACCTAAGATGGAGAGGAGAGGAAGATAGCTACCTATTGAGTGTTATACCTAGGATGTCTTGGTTGTCTTAATTTCTCTGATTAAGGTAAATCACCTCCCCCTACTAGACTCATCCATGAAAAAGAAAAGGAGCCTATAGAAATTAGCACTGAATAGAATGGTAATACCATCTTTAAATTCAGAAAGAGCTTGAAAAAGTCAAGATCCTAGTCCCATTTTCCAAGCTCTTGAAACAACCCATCTACAAGGCCCAAGTATCTCAGTTTATGTTTCCTTTCACTTCATTCTAACCACTTGACAGTTTAAACCTGCAAGAAGAAAGGCCAATGGTAGTATTTGGACCTCATGTTGAAGAACAAGATCCCTCCACTCCACCTTTTTATGTTACTCCAGTAGTACATGACCTCCTGCTCCATAATTTTATGTTGGACTCAGGATCTTCTCATAATTTGATGCCATTGTGAGCAATGGAGCAATTAGGTCTAGAGATTACCAGACCATATAAATATATCTATTCTTTTGACTCTAAGAGGGTCAAGTGCTTGGAGATGATCAAGGACCTGGTGAGGAATTTGGCCCAAATCCCAATCAAAAGTGTGGTGATGGACATTGTAGTTGCTAAAATCCCTACGAGGTTTGTTATGGTTTTTTCGAGGTCTTGGGGATCAAATATTGGAGGTTCCATCAAGATGGATCTTACTTATGCTACCATCTATATATTTGGTGGAGAGGAAAGGAGACAGTACAAAGAATCCATATTTGTTAAAACAATCATGAGAGTTGATTACCCAAACAATGCTCTTTTGTATGGGACAAAAAGGGATATATCTTGCTTCATGTTAGAAGAAGATGACGTTATTTTAGAAGAAACACAGGTACAACCTGCATTCAAATCAGACCAACAACTCAAAGACTATAGCAAAGTCTGGAAGCTATATTTTGATGGGGAGAACTCTAAAGAAGGAAATGGAGTAGGGAGATTATTGATATCTCTAGAGGGTAGCTCAATTCCCCTCTCTTTCAAATTATAATTTGAAGCAGCCAACAATGTGGCAGAGTAGGAGGCATTGATATTAGGCCTATAGACAATGAAGAATCTAAACATTGACTGCCTTGCTATATTTGGAGACTCAGAACTTGTAGTGAAGCAAATCAAGGCATTGGGTCCCTATACTACTAGTGTAACCACTTATTGTTATTAGTGCAACCCCCTTATTATATTTTTGTGCCCATTTAGTCCCCATATTGTTATTATTGTGCCCTTACATTATTATTTTTATGTCGACTCTGATTGTATTATGAACTATCTTTTCTCTCTTTTTGTGAGCTGGTTTCATAACATTTGGTATCAGATCCTTGGATTCTAGGGTTTCGCTGCTCCAAACAGTTCATCATGGAATTTTCACTATAAGTTGTTTTCTGTGACGTTTCAGAAGCTTAAAAAAAATCTCATTTGCATTGAATTTGTTATGAAGGTCGAGTGCGAATTTTAGTTCTTGTTACTCTATATTTTCGGAGATACAGTCCAAGACATTTAGAGTTTCTGCAGGCTCTAGAATTACATCCTAAACAGATGACTTTGTGAAAGTTGTCATAAATTTCTCTCTAAGCATCATATTGAAATTCCGTAAGAAGTTACAGAAAGAGGACAAACTGTAGTTTTCTATGTATATTTTTCAATTGTGAAGGTCGAAACATTGACACGTGGCGCTTCATACAAGTTTGCTCTTCTGAAAAGTTATATAATCAGGTCATCTTGGGAGATTGTGCATAACTCTTTCTTGAAGAATCCAATTTTGATAAGATTGGTGGCATTAGAAAGAGGACACAGAGGGCTACAGCAAGTCACAATTTTAGAACTAGGAGATCCAAAATTATAGAGTTACATTCATTTCAAGATCAAGCTCCTAAAATTAAGAAAAGTCGATATGAGGAAGTTTGATGGCAAGGATCCGGTAAATTGGATACTACATATGGAGAAATATTTTGATCTACATGAAGTGCAACTGTTACAAAAGGTACGTATTCCATCTTCATATTTAGAACCAGATCAATTTTTATGGTATAAAGGGATTTGTTCTCGTAAATCACTTGTTACATGGTCAATTTTCACGGAGGAAATGATAGCACATTATGAGGATACAAAGAGCAACACCTTCTTTAGCCAATTGATAAATCTCAAACAAAAGTGTTCAATGGCAGAGCACATTGAGGACTTTCAAAAATTAAATGCAAGGGAAAATGATATTTCAGAGAAGTAGAGGATTGATGTCTCCATAGGGACTTTAAAGGATAACATTCAACATGAGGTTCGTCTTTGAGAACCTAATTCATTGGAGAAGGCATCCAGGTTGGCAAGAAAAGTGGAAAGCAAAATTATGGCAACAAGGAAGTCTGCCCCTCACAACTATAAATATGGAAGTGTTGTTTCTCCTAGCCTTCCATAACCTACAAGGTTGACACCACAACAATTGGAAGAAAAAGGAGAAAAAGGGATTTGTTACAATTGGGATAACAAATACATTAAAGATCATAAGTGTGCTGAGAAGAAATTATTTTACATTGATTGTGAAGAGGAGGAAGAAAAGGATCAAGAAACGTCAAAATAAGAGGATATACACTAGGAAACAACCCCAAAGAAAGAAGAAATGAATACGACCATACTTTGTAAAGCATTGATAATAATTACCGCTCATCAAACTCTCAAGTTAGAAGGACATATCAATAAGAAAAATGTTCAAGAAGTGAAAGATCACATTGAGCATAAAGAAATATATCCGGCCATATCTTGTAATGCATTGGCAGAAATTACCAATCCTCAAACTCTCAAGATAGAAGGACATATCAGGAAGAAAAATGTTCAAGAAGTGAAAGATCACATCAAGCATCAAGAAATGAATCCGACCATATCTTGTAATGCATTGGTAGAAATTACCATTCCTCAAACTCTCAAGATAAAAATACATATCAAGAAGAAAAAGGTTCAAGCAGTGAAAGATCACATTAAGCATCAACAACAAGTTATCCAACTTTTAAAGGATAACACCACTTTGGTGTAGAATTGAATGAAACGATAGGCAGATCAACGTCAGAGTGAAAGAAGTTTTGATGTAGGTGATTGGGTATTTTTATGGCTGCATCCATACAAGCAAATGCCCCTCAAGCAATCTATTTATGAGAAGGCAATGTTGGCAATAATACATGCACTTAAGAAATGGCGACCATACCTAATAGGAAGACACTTCAAGGTAAAAAAATATCATGATAGTCTTAAATACTTTTTAGAACAAATATTATCTTCAGAAGAACAAAAAAATGGGTCACAAATATGGTGGGTCATGACTTTGAAATCATCTACAAAAAAGGGAAGCAAAATGTTGTTGCAAATGCACTCTCAAGAAAGGATGAGGATGTGGAAGAATTGATTTGTGCTATTTATATTATCCAACAAGATTGGATAAATGAAGCAAGGGATGAATGGAAGAATTATGAAGAAGTATGGCCACTGATTCAAAAGTTGCAGAAGATCCTAGTTCAAACAATATTGCCAGAACTTGACAAGGAAGGAAAAATCATATTGGAACCTGGAGTAGTCACAAAAACAAGAACCCGACAACTACGAAATCGATCAACTTCAGAGTATCTCATCAAGTGGAAGAACTTACCCACTAAAAATTCCATATGGGAGGACAAGAATTTTATACAGAAGCATCCAAAAATAATCAAGCGTTGAGGACAACACTTTTTGAAGGAGAGGGGCATGTTAGGTCCCTATGCTACTAGTGTAACCCCTTATTTTTATTAGTGCAACCCCTTATTATATTGTTGTGCCCATTTAGTCCCCATATTGTTATTATTGTGCCCTTACATTATTATTGTTATGTCGGCTCTGATTGTATTAAGACCCCTTAGACTCATATATATAGAAAGGAGGTCTTGTCGTTTGTACCATCCAATAATTGTTCATTTGTGTAATGTAAAGGAGGTTTCCCCCTCGAAGAGGTTTATTTCTAAGGTGTTGATCTATATTTTCTTTCTTTTTGTGAGTTGGTTTCATAACATAAGGACCATTGCCAAACCAAGCACCCCCGATTGAAGGCTTATAGAAATGAGGTTTGGGACATGATCAACAACTTCTTTTCAACTTTTAATGTCCAATTCTTACCTAGGGAATGAAATTGAATGGATCATTATTTAGCTATAGCCATCAGCAACTTCAAGCCACCGAAAAATCCACTTCTCAGTGATGAAATTGAAATTAGGTACAGACCCTCAGTGTATGACAATGTGAAACACTTACAAGTGTTTAAGGATGATGAGAAAATCAAACACTTCATGGAAGTCATTAGGGAATTCTCAAACTTTGTGATTGACCAAGAAGAAGAAGTGACAGAAGAAAAATCAAATGCATGGGAAGAAAATATTGCGGGACATAGAGTTCTACAGTTGAAGGGAAATTTTGTTCCATGGGGTCTAGTTCCTTTGGAGAGGATATTCAAATCGAATGACATGGCCTCTAAACTTAATGAATAGAAAACTGATGAATAGGTTGATGACTGCAACATAGGCTCAGAGGACGAACCTCGGATGATTAAGTTGTCGAAAGGGATCCCTCATCAATACAAAAAAAGGTACTTAAATCTATTAAAATCATATAAAGATGTTTTTTCTTGGTTTTATGATGATTTAAAGAATTTTGATGTAAATTTTATTCAGCATAAGATTCCTTTAAAGAGTGGGATGAAGAATTGTAAGAAAAAACTAAGACAAATCAATCCCACTCTACTCCCATCCATTGAGAAGGAAGTGAAGAAGTTGCTTCATGCTAAGATCATTGTACCATTGAGGTACTCAGAATGGGGTGAAAATCTAGTTCCTGTTAGGAAGAAGAATGGAGAAATAAGACTGTGCATAGATTTCAGGAACCTCAACAAAATTTCTTTGAAGGACAACTGCCCATTGCCTAAAATCGATCATATTTTACAGAAGGTATTTGGCTCTGCTTGGATGTATATGATGGATGTTTTTTCAAGGTATAGTTAGATAGTAATGCATCCTGGTGATCAGAAGAAAACTGCTTTTTCTACACCTTTTGGGACTTTCATGTACGCAAGGATGCCATTCAGCTTTATAAATGCAGGAAAAACTTTCCAGAGGGAAATGGACATAGCATTTGTGGGAGAGCAGGCCAAATTTGTAGTGGTTTATCTGGATGATATCGTTGTTTTCTCCAAAAGAGATGAGGAGCATATTGAACATCTGAAACTCACCTTTGAGAAATTTAGGAAGTATGGGTTGTCTCTAAATCCCAAGAAATCCCAGTTCGTTTTGAGAAAAGGCAAGTTCTTGGGTCACATCATAGCATAGGAAGGGGTAAATATAGATACTAAGTGGGTGGAGGCCATCAATCATATCTCCCTACCAAGAAATAAAATGGAGGTCCAAGTCTTCTTAGGGAGGATTAATTTCATGAGGAGATTTGTGCCTAAATATGTAGAAATAGTGAAAGGCATTACAGAGATGTTGAAGAAGGAGAACAAAGTAAAGTGGAGCCCAAATTCTCGAGAATCAAGAGATATTTCGCGTAGGCTCCATTGTTAGTTAGCCTGGACTCTTCAAGTCCATTTTACATATTTTCTTTTGCCTCCCCCATACTATAGTCATTGTGTTATTACAGAAAAATAAGGAAGGCCATGAGAAGCCTATAGATTTCTTCATCCAGGTGCTGCATGAAATTGCACTGAAATATAATATATTGGAAAAACAAGTGTATGCTCTATTCAAAGCTCTGAAGGCTTTTAGAGTTTATGTTTTAAACTCAAACATTGTGTCTTATGTCCGAACAAAAATTGTTAAGGACATCATAGTGCAAGGGGATAGTGATGGTAAAAGGGGTAAGTGGATTGAAAAAATCCAATATTATGACATGGATGTAAATCCCACTAAACTCGTTAAAGGACAAGGGTAGTCCAAAATCCTATTGGATTCTAACTTCCAAGCCTGAGGGATCAATCTTTTAACAAAAGAAGATGAATAGGGGACACAATCCATGATCAAGACTTCAGTCCAAAAGATATATATAAAATATGAAACCTCTGCCTAGTTTTAGAATGTCATGCACTATCTACTATTTTTGAGGTGCCTGACAAATATGGAAAAATCCAAGTACATAGCATTGAGGGCCCAAACCCAAAAGTTCGCTATATCCAATGGGAAACTATACTGGAAAGACCTAGTGGGAATTCTACTACTGTGTTTGGTTGAGATAGAAACTCAAAGAGTGATGGATGAGTTCCATAGCGGCATTTGTGGGGGCCACTACAATTGGAAGACCACTAAGCATAAGATATTTAAATAAAGTTTCTATTGTTCCAAACTATTCATAGATGTTCACTCTTATGTTAGGTCCTGTCAACAGTGTTAACTGTTTGCTGAAAAGAAAAAATTAGCTCCACTCCCCTTGATCCCTGTTTTTGTAGAAGAACTCTTCATGAAATGACGATTGGAGTTTATCAGAGAGATACATCCCCATTCTAGTGGCCAGAACAAGTGGATCCTCACAACCACGTACTATTTCACCAAGTGGGTAGAAGCAATCTTGGCCAGGAATGCAACTGACATTGTGGTAGTAAAATTCTTGGAGGTGAATATCTTAGCCAATTTTGGATGTCCTGTGAAGATTGTGACTGATAATGCCTAGGATTTTAAGACTGAAAAATTTAGCACCTTTTGTCAAAACTTTAACATCACATTTGGTCACTCTACTACCTACTATCCTCAAGGAAATGGGTTGGTTGAGTCTTCCAACAAAATGATGGTGAGGATCCTGAAGAAGACAATTGCAGAAAGGCAGAGAAACTGGGATTCTCAAATAAAATCTGCACTATGGGAAAATAGGGTGAATCGCCTTTTGAGTTGTTCTATGGAGAAGAAGTGGTATTCCCTATACAAACTTCTATGTCAGTTTCTAAGATGCTACAATATGTGGAACAATAACCCAACTCCCTGACTAGAAGGATAAATAAACTAGTGGAGCTCCAAGAGATCAGATAAAAGGTAAATCATAGGTTAGACAACTACCATAAAATAATTAAATCCTTGTTTGATAAGAAAGCTAAAGACAAGCCTCTCCAACCAGGAGATCTAGTTTTAAGGTGGGATGTGAGAAGAGAAGACGAAGGGAAACATGGTAAATTTGATCCCTTATGGTTTGGACCCTTCAAGGTTGTTGAGACATATGTTGATAAACCAAGGGCTCTTCAATCCCTAAAAGTGTTGTTTCATACCCTAAAGGATCATGGTCAACTAATTACATCATTTCCCAAAAGTTCCACCTGAAAAACCACTCAAAACTAGCCAAAACTGGACCATACTGACTTATCCATTGTTAAGGTGTGATGCATACTAGCTCCTACACTAGCCAGGTGTGATGCACACTGAAGAGGCCTTCTATAGGGTGTGATGAGCGAGAATGGACAAATGGCTGAGGCAATTTGCTAAGTGGATGCTCATGGAATCTTCTAGAAACTTTTCCTATGACACTTGCCTCTCTAAATTCGCCTAGGGATGAGTAAGAGATCAATGAAATCTCCAAGTGGGACCAGGAACTATCAATGGAATGACACTAATCAAAAACCTAGAGCTAACTCACACCCTTGCAAGACATCTATAAATGGATCCCTCATCTAAGACATCTAGAGGCTAGAATTTTGTAATTTGTAAGGAAGTGTTGTTGGTTTTTCCTTGAGATGGAACATTTTATTGTTGGGTGATCTTGCTTTTCATGAGGTGAAGAGGGCTTTGATGCTGGGAGGATGATGCTGGATCAGACAGCTGGGTTGTAATCCTCTCTTCTATTATTAATAAAGTTCTTTGAGATTTCCTCCATACAATCATGTATTTGTGAATATTGTTATTTGTGAATGCAATTGTATGTTCAATGTATTTCTGATTTTGCATTGTTTATGATATTATAGATCGAGATGCTTTGATGGTGTTTTGTTACTTTGTCTCTACAGGTATTCTCTAAAGTGGGACAAGTATGAGAGGAGTTGCAAGCTCTATCAAGGGAGAGAGAAATCAAGCAAGGAATCAAGCGGAAGACCCAGGTTGGTCCCCTTTGCTTCTCTCTTGTCTATCATACATAAAGGAAATTGCAAATTGCTTTGATTTTTTGTTTCTAAGATAGCGACCAATCTTAATGGGACTAGCAGATCGAAAAGACACTAGTTTTCTCGGAAACAAAATGGTGACTCCACTGGGGAGCAAATAGTTTGTTTGTTTTTATTTTTTGTTCACTTTATAAACTACAGACGGAGCCTGAAGTTAGCCAGATAGCCTTTGAATTGCTCTTGCTATGCAATTGCAAAGTAGATGAATGCTGCTTCAGTCAATCTCCGGGTTGGTTTATGAACTGAACATCTAACTTACAAGCATTCTAAACGCCCTTGTGGTAGCTCAATAGCCTCTTAAGATCATACCCTTGTACTTTGTTCTTGACTGTTCATAATAGCTCAGCCTAAATCTCTGAACTTAGCTGCAAATTTGGGAAAAAACCCACCTCAATTTCACTCCCTGTCCCATAGCATTATCTGTAACTAGAAACCAGTATGCATCACACCTCTCTTGTGTAGCAGGTGAGATGCATCCCTATTTATGAGAAGCACATGTGTGATCACTGAGTAATACCATTTCTCTCTTTGAAATTTGGGATTTTCCTCCTTGTTTTCAGCTCTATTAAGTTGTTTTGCTGCTTATGATCAGTATCTCATTGCTAAAACCTCCTTCCTTTACATTGTTTAGCCTCCATTGATTAGGATTAGTAAATGTTTTTAGGTATTTTTCCATCATTTATGATCCCTAGTAAAAAAGTAGCTTAAATTGAACTGTCATTTTTGATGCAAAAGTGTCGTAATTGTCATTTTGGGTCAAAAAGAAGAGTGTCGTAAAGTCTTCGTCCTCTAGATAGTCAATTGTACTTGTCATTGTATTTTATTTGAATTGTTAATATTTGAAGTGTCAAAAGAAATTTTCTATTCGAAATCGAAAAGTGTTGTTTAGTCTTCCTTTCATTTTGAAAAGAAATTGTCGAAATGTCACTTTGAAGAAAAATAGTTCAGATATATGCTTAGTTTTCCTTTTCGGAATTCTCACATTAAGGAAACGAAAAATGAATACATGCATTTGCATTTGCATTTACACTGTATGCGGAAAATGATTTAGGAAAAGTGCATTTAGTGTGTGTTGTTTGCTCTCTGTTGAAAGAATTATAATCTTCTTTCCTTAGTAGCTAGGATTTTCATTGCTAAAAGAAAATAAATGACTGTTTATCATTTTAGATTGCATATTTAAGAATTTTACATCTACATCACACGGTGAACCTTGAAAGACAAACTTCTAAACAAGATCAACTCTAAAATAAAATTCAATGAACATAAAAATGCCTTGGAACCTAACGCAACACATTTAAAGGTCTAGGCTAGAGATGTGTTCTGATGTCGTAAAACCTGGTAACTATCGTTTTCATCGAAGGTTGGGTGATTCATCCTCTTTGATATGAAAAGTGCTAGTACGGACTTGTGCTCCCCGTACCGTCGAGTATATATTGGGAGACCACAATAGGATGATATCCTTTATCCATAGGAAGCCGTGTCTACCGCCGTATCAATCACAATGCATTGAACACAGCATTTGAGAAGATTGATTTCCGTACATAAGTCCTTGGTAATTTCTCTTTAATTTACCACCAAGGTGTATATTACAGTTTTGCAATTGGTTTGGTAATCCCTTTGTCTAGATTTCCAGAGTAGTCACTTTCGTTCCTTTTCAACTCCTTAAAAGAAAAGGTCCATTTGAGCAGTTATCACTTCAGGCTCGTTAAAAATTGAAGGCGACTAGAGTCATATTTACCTTTTTCTCGACTCTTAAAAATTGAAAAAGCAAAGTTATGTCAAAGTGTCATTAAAATTTATTTAATTCGGAATAACATCCTTGTTCCTTCTTTGATCTTAGGTTGAGATAATGGAGTCCACCAACCAAGGAATCCCTCTTGAGGGAAATCCTAGTCCTTTCTCTTCTTGGGGAGATATTAGTGCTCCATATATGGCTACATTGTCCCTTCCAGGAATCACAATTGGCTTTCCAGTATGGCTAGTCTCAACCTCTGTCATTCAAAATACTGTAATTCCTCAGCAATCAAATCAACAACTAGTTGATACAAAAAATGGTCGTTCACCTTCTACTTCGTTTGTTTCTCCCTCCCCTTCTTCCTCTTTACTTGGTGAAAATAGTGATACTAGTAACCAAGTAGCTGAGAAGAAGAAGAAAGGGAATGAGAAGAAGAAGAAGAAGTCAGTTAAGTAAGGGGGAAACAAATCATCTGGTGAAAATCCATACATCAAATATCCTAGATATCCTTGTCTAATTTGCAAAGGAAACCATTTTCATCGAGATTTTCTTTGCATTCCGTGAATCTTGAGAGGATGGTCTCCCTGTTCGCACCATCCGGTGTCATCAACCTTTGGCGATCATGTTGACAGCACACGATCAACTAGTGAAAATAAAAGTCCTAGACAGGAAAGAAAGGTCAAAACTCCATGTCTATTATGTGAAGGAGACCATCACCTTCCCCGTTGTCCTTTTCTAGATGAGGCCAAGAGAATCTTGCATAATCGTCCTACTTCACCGTAGCGAATTCCACCTAGATACAAGAAACTCTTACCAAGTCCATCACTAGTTGAAAATCCGACTGACATAACTCAATCATTGGTCGAAACACCTATCGTTGAGAGTGAACCTTTTGAATCCATACTGGACCAAAGTCAACAGGTCGAGATGGAAGTTGACCCAGTCTCGCCTTCAGAAGGTCCATCTTTAGATGATACAATTTCCAAAGGGAATGAGAACGATACAGTTCAAATTATTTTTGTTAATATAGAGTCTGATGAACTTGGGGACAATCCACCCATTCCTTTACAATAGGAGGAAAGTCCCCCAGTTCAAGGGGTTCATTCAACCATTTATCTAGTACCCCCCCAAGCAGTCTAGTCATTTCCTTCAATTGGAATCAACTAGCAAGACCCTGCCTTCCGTCTAATGTACCATTCCAAGTCATAGTACAAGTTTACAAAATGATCGTGTCTGGCACTATCATAGATGAAGGGGCTTCAGTGAGTATCCTTTCCTCAATTGCTTGGAAAGCACTTGGTTCACCATTTCTTATGCCTGTTACTCAAAATTTATCAGGCTTTGACAAAGGAACTAGTCAACTGTTAGGGATCCTTCAGAAGTTGCTGATAACTTTGAAAAGGAAAATTGTTCACTTGAACATGATGGTAGTCCAAGGACCATTATATTATGATATGATTCTTGGACGTGACTATATATATAGCATGGAAGCTATTGTTTCCACAGTCTTTCGAGTGATGTGTTTCCCACATGAAGGCAAAATGGTACAACTTATCGACCAACTTTCATTTCTTGGTTCAAACACAGCTTCATGTCAAACATCAACCCTAAATGGTCTCTTTGCATCAAGAGTGTCTCTTCAACCTTCATTCCATCCACCTGATTGAGGCAAGTAGTCTGGTGAATGTAACGAAGCTTGGGGGCATGAATCCTAGTCCGCTTCAGTAGACGAACCTAGCTGAAAAGATATATTTCCTTGTAGGTTATGTGATCGGTCTGAAATAGACATTTCCTTGTAGGTTATGTGATTGGTCTGAAACACCATTTCCTTGTAGGTTATGTGATCGGTCTGAAACATCTATTTCCTTGTAGGTTATGTGATTGGTTTGAAACAACCATTTCCTCGTAGGTCATGTGATTGGTTTGAAACATCATTCACTTTTGCCCACTATATGGACAAAGCCAAGGAAGTGTTTTTGTCTAACTGCTGACAGAAACAATTCTGCCTAACCGCAGTGACTTCCATATGGTTACCTGGAGACTCTCCTTTTCTCAATGCCTGGGGGCATGCGAAATTTTTTGCAAGCAAGAAAAACGACCAATTTCTTTTCTTAGACTTTTAGATTTTTTAGTCTTTTAGTTTTAACTTCTTAGGTTAGGTGGTTGTTCCAGAAACATATGCACACCAGACAGACCAAATGAATGGTTTTGCCTTGTTGGAGGACAAAACCATCCTGCCTAACCTCAGTAGTTCCTTAGCTTTTTAGTTTTTCTAGCTTTGTAGTTTGGTCATTTCTAGCTTACATAAAAAGGCAATGAGCACATGTTAACATAGAGTTCAAGCTCACTAAAAATAAACCTACCAATGAGAGACATCTTTAGATACTGGTATGAGCAATGTTTCTGAAGGTTCAAGCTTGTTAAAAAAAGAAACCCACCACTGAGCATAGTTTCTCCCGCTTCAAGCTCGTTAAAAAATGAATCCACCTTCAGTAAACAACCTCTCTGATTGCCATGCTATCAACCTTTTGAGCCTTGGTTGTGTTCTTCCATCACCTCCATTCTTTTGGCCAATCATATGCTTCCACTTGATTGTTTACCCTTTTGAGGAACAACTGCGATGAGTGGTTCTGTTAGCCACCCTCTTCACACTACCATGTTTTGAGAAGTTCCAAACTTACCTGGAACCAGTTGCTACCCGAAAACACCACTCGTTCCTCAAAAACAAGTCTCTTTTAAGCTCTTTTTAGACTCATTAAATATGAAAAGATTGCCAAGCTATTGTCCTTTCCAGCTCGTTAAAGTAAGGGGAAGCGCCATCCCTCCTCTACATTTTAATATTTTTGGACCTGAGGGATCATCACACAAAAAGATCGAGCGCTTGTTTTTTCGGCTCGCTAAAGCAATCGAAAAATAATCCCTTACATATTATTTTATACTTTTTGGGACTTAAGGGATTATGCTACGAAAAAGGACCGCTGGAGTTTCCTTTTCATCTCTTTTCAAACTCTCTAAACATGAAAAGGACCGAGTTATCCTTGTCGTTAAACTCAATAAAACAATAAACTTGTCCACCAAGACAAGAACGAGTTTCATTGTCGCTAGGCTCGCTAAAACATAGCGACAAGTTTGCCTGAAGGGAAAACTATAGAACAAGCATATGTTATCCTCCTCAAGCTTGACAAAAATAAAGAGATACTAGTCAGTAATGACTGGGGAATAAGGGAAGAAAACTTGAAGAATTTTATTGGTAGCAGGTCGCTTTTGAACATGACACTTTCACTCCATCACCATGATTGAGTCGAGTTGGGTCATTCCGTTCACTGGTCATACCACCATTGGTCCTATGTACCATCCATCTTTTGGGTTTAACATTACCAATATATCTCAGTGTCGCCAGATGTTCAAGAGAAGTCATTCAAAGAATTCATCACCCAGCCAATGCCTCATCCACTACAATACCTTCACCCTCCATTTTTCATGACCGCCATTCCTGAACCTTGTATCATCATAGCGTTTTCACCTCTAGAAAATCATTTGCTCCATTTCATGTCGTAGATGTGGGATACATCAAGGCCCTCCTACGGTGGGTCACTTCTTGTCGACATTAGCACATTATCCAAGTAGTTGACTTAGAAACAACCCTTTCAGTACTTTGAATCTTGCATGCCTCAATGGCAAGTTTCTAACTACCAGTGATAAGTTCACATCAATGGCCTTTGACCGAAAGATTTTGCGTGGTGTTCGACATCGACTCATATATTCACACCACGTGAATTGTACTATAGTACCTTGAGGGTCATTATCATTATCGGTGATTCCTCTCGCTTCTGTTAACAGCTTACATTTTTTGCTGGTAATCAGGCTATGTCTTTCCATGTTTGACTTCAGAACATCTTTTCACATGGATCGACTTGTACATCTGCCGAAGATTGAATGAGTTTGAAGACACTGGATCTAGTTTCATCCATCCGGGATGCGATATATTCAGGAATATAAAGACATAAAATGTACACAAAAGCTACATAGATGGTCATCCAAGCCAGGGACAATGACCCTTCATATGAAGAATCACCAGTCTACAACTGCAGATGATTATCTGTTCTATGTACATGAAAGTGAATTTATAAAGTTGAGCATGGGAATGCCTGCCTCAGCTAGATCATGAAAATAATATGATGATGATGTATTTTATTGTATCTTATACAGGTCACCTTCCAGTTCGAATTCCTCGGATCCTCATGATAAAGCATTTCACCCGACATCAAAAGATTTATGACCTCATGCTTTAGGGGGCAACTGTTATAGACATATTTAGGCACTTCAACCCCAATCACATATGTTGATAAACCAAGGGCTATTCAACCCCTAAAAGTGTTGTTTCATACCCTAAAGGATCATGGTCAATTGATTACATCATTTCCCAGAAGTTCCACCTAAAAAACCACTCAGAACTGGCCAAACCTGGACCATACTGACTGCTCCACTATCAAGGTGCGATGCATACTAGCTCCTACACTAGCCCAGTGCGACGCATACTAAAGAGGCCTGTTGTAGGGTGCAATGAGCGAGAATGGAGAAATGGCTAAGACATTTTTCTAAGTGGATGCTCATGGAATCTTCTAGAAACTTCTCCTATGACACTTGCCTCTTTGAATTCACCTAGGAATGAGTAAGAGATCAAAACTTCACTAACTGGTAACTGCATTAAACTCATTTAAATGATCAGTAATAGATCCACCTTCTGACATCTTCATATCAAATAAAAACTTCATAAAAAATACCTTATTTGAGGCCGAGGGTTTTTCATATAGTTTGGCCAATGTCAACATTAAACCCTCTGTTGTCGTTTCCTTTGAAATATTAAATGCTACCGATGCCACTAGGTACAACCATATTTTTCCAAGTGCTTTTTTGTCGAGAATATCCCATTCTGTGTCTATCATACTCGTCGGCTTCTTTGTCTTTCCACTCAATGGTTGGTACAGATCTCTTTGATAGAGATAATCTTCCATCTGCATCTTCCACTGCTAGTATTTTTGGCCATTGAATTTTTCGACCCTAAACCTACCATCTTCCGCCATTGCTCCCACTGGAACCAAGAACCCTTCTCTCCTATGAGTTTATCAGCCAAAAAAATACCTTCGGTTCTGATACCAATTGTTAGAAAGTTATATATTATAGAGCAATGGAACACATAAAATATTGCAGAAATATAAACACAGAAAACACATAAGACAAGAGAAGCACAGATATACATGGTTCACCCAGTTTGGGCTACGTCCACAAAGAAATAGCAAATCCTTCTTTTTATATTATCCAACAAACTGAAGAGATACAACCTACAACAGATCCATTGTAATTCCCTCTTCGCTCTCAATCTCCTCTCTCTTCCTCACTCAGATTATATATGTGCGTAGACATAATACAATTCCCTCATATATAGCGAGGGGTTGCTGTCTAGGGAAAAAAACCCTAAATTAAACATAACGTCTACCGTTAGATCTCCGCCTATTGAACGGCCCAGATTGACTACAAAATTACAACATTTAACAAGGCAATTTTACATCTATTCTTAGCTTTAGGGGTGCTACACCTAATCCCCCCACCAAGGGGCGCTCCCAAAGGTCACAATCGCCCCCCTAGACCCCCCTGCAGTGAATATTTTCCAGGGGCGTTTCCGCCCCATTACGAACTGGGGTCCAATGCGGTGATACCTTTGAATATAGAAGATAATCATGCTCCACACCCAACAAGGGTCACTCTAAAAAGATCCATGGGTGAATCGCCTCTTGAGTTGGTGTATGTAAAAGAATTGGTATTCCCTATACAACTTTCTATGTCGATTTCTAAGATGCTACAATACGTGGAAGAAGAACCCAACTCCCTAACTAGAAGGATAAGTAAATTAGTGGAGCTCCAAGAGACTAGATAAAAGGTAAATCATAGGTTAGAAAACTACCATAAAATAATTAAACCCTTCTTTGATAAGAAAGCTAAAGACAAGCCTCTACAACCAGGAGGTCTAGTTTTGAGGTGGGATGTGAGAAGAGAAGACAAAGGGAAACATGGTAAATTTTATCCCTTATGGTTTGGACACTTCAAGGTTTTTGAGACTAAGGAAACAATAATTTTGTGTTGGATAACTTGAAGGGTGAAATTCTTGAATTTTTTGTAAATGGGGCAATTCCTCAAGCTTTATTTCCAGCATTAAGAGGTTTAGCTCTCACCCATTGTACATACTGATGAGCCACTGTAAAATATCAACAATGCTTTTAGTTATTTATATTTATGTTTTTGTTTATATATATATGAATAAAATTACTCCATTCCCAATAAATAGAAGGTCGCTAGTATGCAAGTTCTCAGTACCTTGCTAGCAAGGCACTTCCCCAGTTGGAGCTAGTGTTTTCACCTTTTGCAAAAAGTGTTCTAGCTATAAAAAAGAGTGCAAAGGAGTAGATAGCTTTTTTTCCATCTTCCAAGCCATAGAAGCACAAAAAAACCAAATCATACCCTCTCCAAATAATAGTGCTCTAAGAAAGCTTTCCAACAGTATGTGGAAGCCTCAAAATGGACTTTTCGATCAAAAGTTAGAGCATTCTGCCTCTCAAAACCAGAAGACAAAGGGAAAACTTGAAAAAATCTAAGTTTCAATTTGTGTCCATCTGCCATGTGTCGAATCAATAATCAGAAATCACAATATCAGAGTTCATGGCATATCATCACGTCAAATATCATAGCTCCAATATATCATAGGTCCAACAATAGAGCAAAGCAAATCAGCGATCAACAATAGTTGATATTGTAAATCGGTGATCATAGGTTCCAAAGAAGATTGCAACAAAAAAGCAGAAATATCATTGATTAATGACCAACTATTAGTCATCTTGGTGAATCAACGGGCTGGTGGGGGTGACAACTCTAAAATGTTGCGATATCGTGAGTTGTTATATGTTAGTGATAAAATGTTGAGGAGGGCCGATTATGATTAACAAAGAAATTCAATGAAAAACCAAGGGTAGGTGGGCCTTTTCTCTATCCTCTAGAAGGCCACGTGATAGAATACTATTGGTCCCGATAAAGCCATGTGGCATTTGACATCATCCTGACGTCGTAGTATGAAGGACATGTGGCATGCAAATTCAATGTTTTAAGGGGCCAAAATGGGCCAAAACAGGGTGACACATGTCACCACTCACAAGGTGACACGTGGCAAAGGATGAAGTCAGGTCGCAAATTGGCGATCACAAAATCAAAGGTCCCGGCATATCTTCGATTGGTGATCGCACACCATAGCATATCGACGATCACAATATTGGAGGTTCTGCAATATTAGAGGTCATGGAATATTGACGATTGCAAACAGTGTGATATTGACATTTCATAGAGGAGCGTATCGGGGTTTCTTTCGATATGCATAACAGAGAAACACTCGATACCGTGGGCCCAAAGTGATGTGGACAGGTGGCATAAATATGTGTTTGTTGTGTCTTTCTACCAATGGTTTGGCAGAAGGTTCATAAAAAAATTTATAAAGCAGGAAAATTTTATCAAAGGTATTTTATATGTTCAAGCTTTGGCATGGACCCTCCCACATTCCCCTCTACATGTGGATCAAGCCACATAATGCATCACAAGTGCAAGCTTTGGGAGGGTGCAACCAAAGGCAAGGCTATGAAATCCCTAATCTCTGAATTTTGATATTCCAAAGGGGGGCCAGACACATAAGTGTGTGGTCCTATGTGTTACACATGGGGACCATTAGCAATATAATGTTTCTAAGAATTGACTCCCGTCCCCGCTAAAGTGATTTTATCTCTTGAAGGCTTAGGCCTTGAACCCCCAGGACTCTATCATATAGTTTCCACCTAATTCCCTGAGGCAAAGGCAGAAGGGGCCAATCAGAGATCAACGTTCGAACTTTTGTAAAGCGTGTTCAATTTAAAGTTCCCAAATGACCTGAGCTCCGATATGCTTGTGTGATTCTTTCACGGGGCAGACTGAGTTATAGTGGGTTGATAAAATAAGGAAAGGGAATGGATGAATTGGCAGTTGTGCTTAGGATATGTTATGGCCATCATGGGTGATCGCTCCTAGTTCTTGTAAGTGAAGAATTAAAGTTTTTAAGACTGAAAGCGACAGGGAACCGACTGAGAGAGTATGAGGTGTAATGTGGAAGAAACGTGGCTAGACTAGAGGCCAAAAAAGGAAGTGGCATGGAGATATTTTTACAGGACCATCATTTTAGTTTCACATACTCATTATGTTTTGTTGATTTTGATTGTTTTATTATTACAGTTTAAAGAAAGGTATCTTTATGTTGTAATAATTTGAGCCGATAGAGCCTACATGCTGAGATAGCTAGTCAAGCAAACAGCTGGATGCTCAGGCCTGAGATATTTTTGTAACTGATTTCCATGTTAGAAAATTATATATTACAGAGCAATGGAACACATAGAATATTGCATAAATATAAACACAGAAAACACATAAAACCAGAGAGACACAGATATACATGGTTCACCCAGTTTGGGCTATGTCCACCCCAAACAGCGAGTCCTTCCTTTCTATTATCCAGCAAAATGAAGAGACACAACCTAAAGCAGATCCACTCTAATATCCTCTATTTTCTTTCACAGTCTCACCTCTCTGTTTCTCACTCAGAGAATACAGATTTGTTACACAGCCTCAATACAATGCCCTCATACAAAAAGAGGGGTTTCCTTCTAGGGAAAAAACCCTAAACTAAACATAAGTTCTACCGTCAGATCATCCGCCTAATGAATGACCTAGATTGATTAGAAATTACTATACTTTTACAAGGCAATTTTACAAGTCCCCCCCACATCCCCCTGCATGGACGAGTCTACAAATGTCCTGGGGTATACATCTGGTTGAAACAAAGACCTCTAAATAATCATGCTCCACACCCAACAACCTCCCACTTGGAGAATGATTGTAGCAACTCCACCGCTGCTTCATTTGCTAGACAATGACTCCTCGTTGGACCTGGTTGTTTCTCATCTTCATCGTCATCCTTGAAGACCAATTGAAACTAATCATATTCTCAGTTTCTCCCTGGTTACAACTTTTGTTAACATATCTACAGAATTCTGGCTAGTGTGTATCTTTTCCAGCTTCAACTCTCCATCTTCCAACACTGATCGTATGAAATAGTACTTGAGTTGTATGTGTTTATTCCTAGAATGAAATGTTGAGTTCTTTGCAAGATGAATGGCACTTTGGCTATCACTGTATAACATGCCCATATCATGTTCCTTATCCAATTCACCCATAAACCTTTGTAACCAAATCAGTTCTTTACTAGCCTCTGTAGCAGCAATGTACTCTACTTCTGTTGTTGAAAGTGAAACAACACTTTGGATTTTTGAAACCCAACTGACCGTTGTTCCACCTACGGTAAATACATATCCTGTAGTGTTCCTCCTGTTATCTTTGTCACCTGCCATATCTGCATCGACACATCCCTGTAGAGAAATGTTTGAACCACCAAATCATAATGCTTGATTTGTGGTACCTTTCAAATATCTGAGAATCCATTTCACTGCCATCCAATGTTCCTTTCCTGGATTGTTCATGTGCCTGCTTACAACTCCCACTAAATGTGCAATATCAAGCCTTGTGCAGACCATTGCATACATTAAGCTTCCAATTGTTGATGCATATGCAACTTTAGACATATAATCCATGTCTTCTTGGGTCTTTGGGCACATTTCCTTACTAAGTTTGAAATGGCTAGCAAAAGGTGTACTAACTGGTTTTGCATTGTGCATAATAAATCTTTTCAACACCTTTTGTATGTACTCATTCTAAGACAATGTTAATTTGTGATTTTTCCTATCTCTAGTTATTCTCATACCAAGGATTTTTTTTGCAGCTCCCAAATCTTTCATTGCAAATGAATTTTCCAATTTTCTTTTGAGATAATTTATTTCCTGCATGTTAAACCCTGCAACAAGCATGGCATCCACATACAATAACAATATAATATAGCTGCCATCATTTTTATTTTTTAGATAAACACAATGATCAGAGTGACATCTAGTATAACCTTGTTCAAACATAAGCTTGTCAAATTTTAGATACCACTGCCTTGGAGCCTTTTTTAAGACATACAAGCTCTTCTTCAACCTACACTGTAGTTTCTCCTTCCCTTTCACCTCATATCCTTGTGGTTGTTGCATATATATCTCTTCTTCCAAATCCCCATGGAGAAAAGTTGTCTTTACATCTAACTGCTCAAGATGCAAATCTTCAACTGCTACTAGTCTTAAAATAGTTCTGATTGAAGTCATTTTAATAACAAGAGAAAATATTTCATCAAAATAAATACGTTTATTCTGTGCAAACCCCTTCACCACAAGTTTAGCTTTGTACCTTTTTTTTCCTCCATTTTCTTACTTCCGCTTGTAAACCCATTTATTCGTCAATGTAGTTTTTCCTGCAGGCAACCTGACTAAGTCCCAAGTCTGATTATGCATTAAGGAGTCCATCACTCATTCCATGGCTAGCTCCCACTTCTTCCTATTTTCAACCTGCATTGCTCTTTCATAAGATTCAGGTTCACCGGAATTAGTCAACAACAAATAATATAATGAAGGAGAGTATCGTTCAGGGGGTATACTTATCCTGGTAGATCTTCTAACACTACTTTCAGGTGTTTGGGGTGCCTGTTGCTGTTGTGGTGGTTTTTGTTGTTGTGGTTGTTGATTATTATTATTTTCAGGCACCTTTACTTTTTCAGTGATCTCATCAAGAACTGTGTATTCCTTGTTTTCTTTTTCTTGTTTCTTTTCCTGCAACTGATTATTATACAAGACCTTTTCATTGAATATTACATCTTTGCTCCTAATGATTTTTTGATTTTCATAATCATATAAGCAATAACAAAAATCATTAACACCATATCTAATAAAGGTACATTTCTTTGATTTTTCCTCAAGCTTTGTTCTATTTTCTTTATTAATATGGACAAAGGCCTCACAACCAAAAGGCTTTAAAAAAGAGTAGTTTACCTTTTTACCTGTCCCTGCTTCCTCTGGAACACCACCATCTAAGGAACTTGAAGGCCCTTTGTTTATTAGATAAACAATAGTATCTATAGCATCTACCCAAAATTGTAAAGGCAATCATACATGCAATCTCATGGACCTTGCACACTCCATGATTGTTTTGTTCATCCTTTCTGACACATCTTTTCTTGTGGTGTTCTTGGAACTGTCTTCTCTCTACGAATTCCATGCTTTGAACAGTACCTATCAAACTCTTTACTATAATATTCACCTCCATAGTCTAATCTGAGACACTTCAATTTCTTTCTTGTCTCAATCTCAGCCAAAGCTTTCCATTTCTTGAAAGTATCAAAGACATCAGATTTATTCTTAATACAATAAATCCAAGTTTTTCTAGTTGCATCATCAATAAAGTAACATAATAATGAGAGCCACCGAGAGATGATACCTAAGCAAGTCCCCATACATCTATATGCACAAGCTCTAATTTTTCGCTCTTCTTTTCTTTCCCAACTCTGAGAAATCTAACTCTCTTCTTTTTTCCATAAATGAAATTCTCACAGAAGTCCAAACCAACATTCTTCAAACCCAACAACAAATTCCTTGAGTGAAGAATCTTCATCCCCTTCTCACTCATGTGTCCAAACCTATGATGCCATGGTGCTACATCTGCTCTTTGGAAGTTAAAGCATTAATAGAGTAAGAAATACCATTGCATAAATACAATGTATCAACCTTTTCGCCTTTTGCTATTATCAGGGCTCCTTTGGTGACTTTCCAAGCTTTATCTGTGAAATTTTTCACACAACCTTCACTGCCTAACTGCCCTGTTGAAATTAGATTTTTCTTCAGGTTTGGAACATGCCTTACCTCCTTTACTAGCCATTGGTTTCCATTCTGCTGTTTTACAAGAACCTTACCCATTCCTACAATTTTACAAGGTTTATCATCACCTAAATGAACTTGTCCAAAATCTCCTTGAACATAGTCATGAAAATATTTCTTATCAGGTGTGGCATGGAATGAGACCCCAGAATCTACCACCCAGGAATTAGTAATATTTTCGAAATAAAGAATCAAAGCATCTTGTAACACCTCACTTGTCACATTTTCTTCATGATTGTTTTCTTTTTGTGCATCTCCTTCTTTTCCCTTCCGAGATCTACATTCTTTCTTAGGTGTCCTTTCTTTCCGCATTTCGGTTAGAAAATTATATATTACGGAGCAATGGAACACATAAAGTATTGGAGAAATATAAACACATAAAACACATAAAACAAGAGAGACACAGATATACGTGGTTCAACCAGTTTGGGCTACGTCCACCCTGAACAGCCAGTCCTTCCTTTCTATTATCCATCAAAATGAAGAGACACAACCTACAGCAGATCCGCTGTAATATCCTTTGTTTTCTCTCACAGTATCACCTCTCTATTTCTTTCTCACACATATTACATAGACTCAATACAATGCCCTCATATGAAGAGAGGGGTTGCCTTCTAGGGCAAAAACCCTAAACTAAACATAAGTTATACCGTCAGATCATCTGCCTAATGAACGACCCAGATTGACTAGAAATTATTATACTTTCACAAGGAAATTTTACATCTGTTTTTAGCTTCAGGGTCGCTGCCCCCAAGCCCCCGCTGGGGGACCGCTGGCCCCCGGACCCCCCAGCCGGGGGGGATCGTCCCCCCCCCTAGAACCCCCACGGGGGGGACAAGCCCCCCCTGCGTGGAAGGGTGTACAAACTTCATGGGGTATACATCTGGCTAAAACAAAGACCTCTAAACAATCATGCTCCACACACAACAATTTCCAGCACACTATCCTCGATCTAGACTTGGAACTGCCTTTCCTTGATTTACTGCGATATCCTGAGCTCTTTCCTCTTTCCATTTTTCTTCCCCTAGACTCTGCACTTAAAGCATTACCCGACATCTCACTGGAGCTTTTCTATCACATTTCCTCGCTAAGGATAGCACCGATAAAATCATCAAACTTTAAAGTACTAGATCCAGAAACAGAGTTACTAATGGCCATTACTAAACCATTCCAACTTTCTGGCAATGAGCACAAGAATAAGAGAGCTCTAACTTCATCATGAAAGTTTACCCCTACATAACCTAACTGACTTGTAATAGTATTAAAATCATTTAAATGGTCTACAACAGATCCACCTTCCGACATCTTCATATTAAATAACTGTTTCATACGAAATACCTTGTTTGAGGCCGAGGGTTTTTCATATAGTTTCACCAACACCTTAATCAAACCCTCTGTCATTATTTCCTTCGAAATGTTGAAGTCAACCAACACTATGAGGCACAATCATACTGTTCCAAGTGCCTTTCTATAGACAAGGTTCCATTCTTCATCTGTCATACCCATTAGCATCTTTGTTTTTCCGCCCAATGGTAGGCACAAATCTTTCTGATACAGATAAGCTTCCATCTGCATCTTCCACAGCGAGAAGTTTTGACCGTTAAATTTCTCGACCCTAAAGTTACCATCTTCTGCCATTGCTCCCACTCGAATGAGGAACCCTTCTTTCCTGCGAATTTATCAGCCAAATAGACCTTTGACTCTAATACTAGTTGTTAGAAAATTATATATTACAAAGTAATGGAACACATAGAATATTGCATAAATGACACAGAAAACACATAAAACCAGAGAGACATAGATATGCATGGTTCACCCAGTTTGGGCTACGTCCACCCTGAACAGCCAATCCTTCCTTTCTATTATCCAACAAAATGAAGAGACACAACCTACAACAGATCCGTTGTAATATCCTCTGTTTTCTCTCATAGTCTCACCTCTCTGTTTATCGCTTGGAGAATACACATCTATTACATAGCCTCAATATAATGCCCTCATACAAAGAGAGGGGTTTCCTTCTATGGAAAAAAAACCCTAAACTAAACATAAGTTCTACCGTTAGATCATCTGCCTAATGAACGGCCCAGATTGACTAGAAATTACTATACTTTTACAAGGAAATTTTACATCTGTTTTTAGCTTCGGGGGTGCTGCCCCAGAAACCCCCACTAGAGGACCACTGGCCTCTGGACCCCCCAGCTGGGGGAGAATCAGCCCCCCTAGAACCCCCGCGGGGGGAAGAAGTTCCCCCTGCACCCCATCCGGCGTGGAGGAGTGTACAAACTTCCTAGGGTATACATATGGCTGAAACAAAGACCTCTAAATAATCATGCTCCACACCCAACATTCCAAGTTCTCCCTCTCCTTATAAAAGGAAGGAAGAAACACTTAACAAAGGTTCATAATTTTTGGGAAAGACTTCTCACTTATGGGATCTTTTCCTGGTTTCCTAAAGGCATGTCCGAAGCTTGTTGTATATTGGTTTTCTTCAAGTGATTAATACAAAGTTCTAGGTGATTCCAACTTATTATATTTGAAGTATGTTCTTCTCTCTTTGTTTCTTCACATATGTTTAAAATTATTCACAGATTGCATGTCAAGTAGCAGCTAGCTATATTTCCCTTTAGATGCAGATTCATTTAAATCAAAACATTGATGGATAATGCCTGTTTCATGGTGGAAATCAAGTCTTTAAAAAGTGCTCTATGCATCTTAGCATTTCACAACACTCTCTCTCACTCGTTTCTCTCTGAGTCTTGATGTATATAATTCTTAGACCTTAAGCTCTATATGATGGACTCCTCTTCTATTATCTTCTCCCATTACCTATGTTTCAATAATTAAATCACTACACATTCCTAATGTGATTTGGCCACCTGTGAGTTGAAGATTATTTCCTGAGTACTCTTGAGTACAAGCTACTTCATATATTTTACATTTATGAATGGTTCTAAATCAAACCCTTTTTCATTATTTGTGACAAACCAAAGTGTTGCAAGTCTTTAATATAAATTTGTCAAACACTCTTTAAGATGTCCTAGGAATTGGTCTCCCCCTTCAACCTGAAGTTGTCTCTAGGAAGATTTCATATCTCCTTAAGCACTTGCTTTATAGGTGCTAAAAAAAGTGACAACACTCACCTCCGTTATCGCTCCTAAGAGCCTTCACCTTCTTGTCAGTTTCTTTCTCAACCAGTACCTTGAATTCTTTGAACTTGGAGAATTTCTCATCTTTCTTCCACATGAAGAAGATCAAACACTTTCTTGAGAAGTAATCAATAAAAATGACAAAATATTTGTGCCTCACAATGGAGGCTATCGAAAAAGGTTCACAGACATCAAAGTGGATCCTTTCAAGGATTGCATGTACATCTTGTGATCCAAAATGGATTTTGGATAGACTTCTAAGTCTAAGTGTTCCTCACAGAGGAAAATGAAAGTCCAAGGATGCTCCTGGAAATAGTCCCATTACGTAGACCTTTTCATTCTAAATCTACTGCAACTTGAACGGGCTAAAATGGAATTCATATCCAGAAGTTATCACAAAAAGAAGTTTCCCTTTATCCTATGAAAAAGAGGCAAAATCTTTAAAAAAATGTTAAAAAATACTTATAAAGGGAAATCGCATCAGAGATGGTCTAAGAGGTGGACTTAAGCGGAGGCGAAAGAGACCCCGATTGCCGATCCCCAAAATATCAGGTCGGAGGCAAACATATATAAATAACGTAAGGAATGGACCCTGGGCCGATGCGATATTGCGATAGTAGATATCGGTGTCAGCAAATCAGTGTCGATGATCAGCGTAGTCAATAGAAAGAACCACGGGGCCGTTAGAAATGTGATATTCGATAATTCAATATGTCAATCCGTGGCATGCGATCTCGGCCATCGAATCTGAAATGAGATCAACGACCAAGATTAAATTGGCGGTCGGGAGATCGGCGATCCCCGACACATAGGGCTGATGCGATAGCGATATGCGATGAGATCTAGACCGTCCAATCAGGGATCAGATCAATGGTCCAGATTAAATCGGTGATCGGTGATCCCCGATAGTGGGCCTATACGATTTTCGATTGCGATAAGCGATAATGGCCAAACCCGATGCGATTATGGACCCGATTGCAAAAAATTTGAAGTCCAAAAACACGGGATTTCGTTGTATTTCCTATGTATTGGGATTTTTTATCATTTTGACATGCAATAGTGAATTGCGATAAAAAGACGGAGCCGATGGGTTTATAGGGGCGATTTAATGGAATTTCAAGTCCATATTTCGCGCCCGATAGTGTTTTCCTGTGTATTTCCAGTTAAATGTTGTGTATTGGGATTTTCAGGTTTTTTCCTAGAAAAATGCCTTGAATCCCCTGTAACGGCCCCTAATCATCATGCCATGTTGCAAGCGGGCGTTTTTGGCAAGCAATGATGCATTTGAAGCCATAGAGCCGCAGAGCCAAGTGGCCAATTGAACAGACAATGTGCAGAGAAGCTGCAGGGCCACAGAGGGATGATTATATGTAGAAAACAGCTGGGGGAAGCCGAAGATCTAGAAAAGTACCTCAAAGGAGCCAAAGAAAATGATTGAGGGAATAAGCTAGCAAAAGCAGGCAGTGCAGAGACCTAAGAGAGTTTCGGAGTCACTTAGAGGTCAATTGAATCAGAGAGCATGATTGATAGGAAGCAAATCTGCAAAAGGTCATTGAAAGGTTGCTAAAGATCACTCGGAGGTCTGGTAAACCACTGATGCACGCAGAAGCCAAGAGAGAGCTCAGAGAAGCTAGTGCCAAGAGCCAAGAGCCAGAGCCAAAGCCACGAGCCAGAGCTAAGAGCCAGAGCCAGAGCCAAGAGCCAGAGCCAAAGTGTAGAGCCAGAAAGCTAGAGCTTCAAATCCAGGGATAACATGGTGTCTAAACCCATTATGTTCTATGTAAACCAATGGAGTTGAGCGAGGAGCTTGTAAAAGGACTATTTCCATAATCCCAGAGAGCATAGTCGAGTGGACTAGATCTCATGGAGACATAGCCCAAGAGTTTTGGGTGAACTCCTAATTAAATTTTTGTCTTATGTGTTTGTTATTTGTTGCATTGTTTTACTATTATATGCATGTTATATTAGCATAAACAACAAAATTTTAAAGCACATAAACAGTCAAAAATAAACACTAGCATACACCTTATTTTCAATCACATTATTAATTCCGCATTGGTTAATCATAATACCTTGGGAATATTTAAGCTTTGGAAGTGGGAGAGGTTCTTGTAAGTTCACAAGAAGCCTTTAGCACACCATTTTCAGATCAGGTGGTATCGGAGCTTCAGATTGATTAACCCCACCTTTAAAGAAGGTTATATCACAATGCTTGATTGAAATAGCAAAGCCTACTTTTATGAAAGGTGTTTGGGCAGTCAAGGATTGATTGTTTGATTGATTTTATGCTTGTTGTAGACTAACTATTGTTTGAGTTTGCAGAGGTGAAGGGAAAGCTATTGATAGCTCATTCTAGGAAGGACAAGAAGGAAGAAGGGTTGAAGACATTCTTCTATCCCAAAGGACCTCATGGCAATCCTTGAAGCACAAGGGGTTTTTTGCAAAAGGTTGTTGAGTAAGATCTTTATTAATCTTGCTTGAAGTTCTTTTGTTCATTGGCATAATGACAACTTCTACAAGTGAGTCCTCAAATTCTTCTTTCTTCACAAGATTCTTTGCTGGAGACATGAAGCAAGAATTGTTCATCATGATGGATAAGGTGAGAGAAATGTATGAGGATGGAAGGAAGAGCAGCATACTTAGAGAGCAATTGAATTCCGTGGAGGAAGAGAAGCAGATGCTTTCTGACAAATTGTAGGAAATGGAGAGGAAACTTCATATTGCAAATATGAACCTGAGAAGGATGCATGAGTTGGAGCCACAACTCTTTGTTGCCAAAGAAGCCTTAATCAAGTATCAGCTTGAAGAATAGGTAAATAGTTCCTGTTTGTCTTCAAATTATTCTAAGAATGCTTATATTGGTTCTTTTGAAAAGCATACCAAAGGCATAGGTTCCAAGCTAATGTCCAAGATGGGTTATGAAGGAAAAGGCTTGGGTAAACATGCACAGGGTATTGTTGAGCCAATAATAGTTGAGGAAAGGCCTAAATATTTAGGTCTTGGTTATGGAGTGTCTTATGGAGAAAGTTCCAAAGCTACCATGAAGACCATTGAAACAGCTCCAAGAAGGAGTTTCATTTCAGGTCTTCTACCCCAAGTTTGTGAAGATTGTATTCTTGGGGAATGTAATGGTGTGAAGCATACCTTGTAGAAAGAAGGTGTATATTAGCATACACTTGAACTAGAGAATTGTGGAAACTCTAACAGCCTTGAAGAGATTGATGGTATTCCAAAGGGAGCCACTTCTTCATTCAATTCACCTCCTCATGAAGGCAATAAAGGTGAAAGAGAAATGTATAGATCTGGTTCTTATCATCTTCCTTTTTATTTTGCAAAGCATGATAAATTTCCACATAGATATGGGAAAAGAATTGCATGTTCCTTTTTTGGTTTGGATAACCATCATGTTTCTAGATGTTAGAAGAGAATGGCCACATACAGGAAACTTTTGAAGGAAATGAAGCAAGAAGCCAAAGGTCCATTGGACAAGGCAAATCATGTTGTCAAGAGGATGCACATGTGTTGCACTTACTACCATAAGCAAGGTCATCTTGCTGAGAAGTGTTGGACTCTAAATCCAGTAATGCTTCCACAAAAGCTGAAGAAGGTGGAAAGAGAAAATGGGAGAAATGGAAAGGAAGATTCACATGTTGATGCTAATGTGCAGACAAAGGTAGTACCTTTGAAAGGGATTGGTGAAAAATGGTTAGAGTTCTCATCCAATTAAGATTGCATGTCTATTGATGCATCTATTTGCATTTATTTGTTAATGGAAGGCAAGTTGCAGGATTTTACCAAGATGGTGAATGGAAAAAGGTTGAGTAGGAGACTCACTTTGTTGCTGCAACATTATATTTCATTTCAGCTTCGAAAGTACAGCGTGCTTAAGTGAAATTTGAAATATGAAATGCATGCATGAGCTTCTTTAGTGCGAAGGCATGATCCAAAATGGATTTTGGATAGACTTCTAAGTCTAAGTGTTCCTCACAGAGGAAAATCAAAGTCCAAGGATGCTCCTCAAAATAGTCCCATTACGTAGATCGTTTCATTCTGAATCTACTACAACTTGAATGGGCTAAAATGGACTTTGGATGTAGAAGTTATCACAAAACGAAGTTGCCCTTTATGCTTTGAAAAAGAGGCAAAATCTTAAAAAAAATGGCAAAAAACCCTTATAAAGGGAAATTGCATTCGAGATGGTCCAAGAGGTAGACTTAAGTGGAGGCGAAAGAGACCCTGATTGCCGATCCCCAACATATCGGGTCGGAGGCAGACATATGTAAATAACGTAAGGAAGGAACCCTAGGCCAATGTGATATTGCGATCGCCGATATCGACATCGGCGAATCGGCGTTGACGATTGACATAGTCAATAGACAGAACCCCCCTGGCCGTTAGAAATGCAATATGCGATAATGTGGTATGCCGATCCGCGGCGTGCGATCTCATCCGTCGGATTAGGAATGAGATAAATGGCCAAGATTAAATCGGCGATCGAGAGATCGGTGATCCCTGACATACAGGGCCGATGCAATAGTGATATGTGATGCAATCTGGATCATCCAATCGGGAATCAAATCAACAGTCCAAATTAAATCGGCGATCGGAAATCCCTAATAGCAGGCCTATACGATTTGCGATTGGGATAAGCGATAAGGGTGAGACCCGATGGGATTATGGACCCAATTACATAAAATTTGAAGTCTGGAAAGACGATATTTCTTTGTATTTCCTGTGTATTGGGATTTTTGATCATTTTTCCATGCGATAGCGAATTGTGATAAAATGACAAACCCAATGGGTTTATAGGGGCAATTTAATGGAATTTCAAGTTCATATTTTGCGCTCAATAGTGTTTTCCTGTGTATTTTCGGTAAAATGTTGTGTGTTGGGATTTTGTCTCATTTTCGAGTTTTTTCCTAGAAAAAGGCCCCGAATCCCTTGTAACAGCCCCTGATCATCATGTCATGCTGCAAGTGGGCATTTTTAGTAGACAATGATTCATTTGAAGCCAAAAAGGCACAGAGCCAGATGGCCAATCGAATAGACAACGCACAGAGAAGCCGTAGGGCCACAGAGGGATGATTATACACTGAAAAATGGTTGGGGGAAGCCGAAGAGCCAGAAAAGTACCTCAAAGGAGCCAGAGAGCATGATTGAGGGAATAAGCTAGCAAAATCAGGCAATGCAAAGAGCTAAGAGAGTCTTGGAGTCACTTGGAGGTCAATTGAACTAGAGAGCACGATTGACAGGCAGCAAAGCTTCGAAAGGTCGCTAGAAGGTTGCTAAAGGTCGTTGGGAGCTCTAGTGAACCACTGATGCATGTAGAGGCAGAGAGAGAGCTCAGAGAAGCTAGAGCCGAGAGCCAAGACCCAGAGCTAGAACCAAGAGCCAGAACTAGAGCATAGAGCCAGAAATCCATAGCATCAGAGCGAGGGATAAGATGGTTTCTAAACCCATTGTGTTCTGTGTAAACCAATGGAGTTGAGTGAGGAGCTCGTAAAAGGATTGTTGCCAGAATCCCAGAGAGCCTAGTCAAGTTGACTAGAGCTCACGGAGACATAGCCCAAGAGTTTTGGGTGAACTCCTAATTAAATTGTTGTCTTATGTGTTTGTTATTTGTTGCATTGTTTTACAGTTATATGCATGTTATATCAGCATAAACAACAGAATTTTAAAGAACATAGATAGTCAAAAATAGACACCAACATACACCTTATTTTCAAGCACATTATTAATTCTTCTTTGGTTAATCATAATATCTTGGGAATATTTAAGCTTTGGAAGTGGGAGAGGTTCTTGTAAGTTGACAAGGAGCCTTTAGCGCCCCATTTTCAGATGACCTTGCTACTCAACTGCTTCTTTAGGGAGGCCAATGGTTATTTACTGCATAATCTACATGCTTCTATGATGCAAATGGTCAATTCTTTTGTGCCAAACTTCACCAACATCAGAGAGTCCAAGTACCACACACTCCTTATCACTATGATGACCATGCATGTGATAAGGCTAAAGTCAAGTTTGAACTGTGAAGCTGAGGCTTCACCTGTTTCTCCTCTTGAAGTCTTCTTTCTTGTGTTTTTTTGTGGACACTTTGTGGCATAGTGCCTGAATTCATGACAATTGAAGCATTTAATTTTGGACAAATCTTTCTTCTTGCCCCCTTGGCTAGACTCTGGTTTGCATTGAGATTTCTTCCCTTTTCCCTTCTTTCCCTTTCCAACGAATGAAATTTTTTCTTCATACTTGCCCTTGGATGAAGTCCCATCTCTAGTATTCTACCTTATTTCCTCCTATACCAAATCAGTCCATAAGCATTCCTAATTCAGTAGTTTCTTCCTCCCATTCACTAAATCTTGGTAGCTATGCCAACTCTTGGGAAGGCCTAGAAGGGAGATGCTTACCAAGTCATTTTCTTGAAAGTTAACACCAACCCCGTCAAGTTCATCATGACATTGTGTGAACCTGCTCAAATACTACGGAATAGTGTCATTCTTTTGCATCTTGATACTTCGAATTTTATCCTTGAGTGCCAGCTTGTTGTGGTCACTACTATTCTAGAACAATTATGTCATTTCTTTCCACATTGCGAATGGATTTTCTTTCTCGTGGAGATTTGAGACAACGTGATCTCATACTCCCTCCAATATTATTCTCCTCGCCTTGGCTACATATTTCTTCCACTGAGCAAGGTTATGGGCATCAGATTCCACTAGTTTTGCAACATCTACCTTGATGTATTCTAGAAATTCATTCTCTTCTAAGACCACCTCCATGCGATGAAACTAGAGATTCCTTCCAAGGAATACTCTAGCCTCAGTCCATTGAAGGCCATCTTCTCGGCTTTGAAGAGATCTTGCTACAATGAACTCCAAATTTGAACCTCTCGAGAAACAACCTCAAATTTTCTATTCTAGTGCGAATCCTGCTTTGATACAATATAAAAATTATGGTGTATATTTGTAATTGATCATGAATTTTTAATCAAAATCACAAGATACAAACCTACTCTACTACCCCATAGAATTTAATTCACAATTTAGAACAAAAATTTCAAACATGCAATAAGAAATAACACACATGCACACAATATTTTTCCTCTGGAAAGTAGTGTGCCAAAAAACCCCAATGCATGCTTGCATTAATCTAATGAAAAGAGATGTATTACAATTGATTTTTTCAACTGAGCCCAACCTGCAAGTGAATAACCTCCCTCTCTGCTCACTGAGAAGCTCTAACCCAGACTTAGTCAAATTTTTCCTCTACTTGAGCCCCTACTTCCTTGTGCAATTCCTGAGAAATTAGGCCCCTATTATTTAGGAATTCCTCCAAAATGGATCGTGCAATTCACAAGGTTGATCATCACACTATATGCAACACTTGTACACTCAAGACTAGTCTACAACTAATGTTACACTGCCTTGGGTTCATTGGTCATTTAATTGGATGATTACTAAGTTTAAATGAAGTCCCATTGCACAACTAACCTTCCACTAGTTCCTCCAACAATTGGAACTCGTTTAACTGAAAACAACTTGAGATAACTAACTCTGATTTCTACAAATTTCCAATCACACATGCTTAACTAAACTCTAACTCCTCCAACTTGATTTTTCTGAGTAAACTAGGTGACACAAGCCATGTCACACAAGTTAATTGGATCCAAGTTGTCTGTTGATGTGGAAATTCAAATTTTCTCAATTTAATCAAGGAAAAATCAAATTGAGAATTTCTTGTTGGTTTTTTCAATAAATCTGACTCTACCATTGAGATCCTTATGAAATTTTGGTTAAAATGTGTATAAATTTGGCCATATTCTGCCACCTACAATTCTAGCCCCTTATGAAATCTTTTAGATTCCTCACAACTTCAAAATGGTATATTCTCTAAATATTTCCATAGAATATTCTGCCACAATCCATGTTCTCACATGGTTCCACTGTACAAGGTTCCATATATTTAATGTTCCAAAATGGCTAAGGTCTGCCCTTGGCTCGCATGTCTGCTCTCGGCCTCCATTTGTCTGTCAATAGGCAAATGGGTGAGTTTTTACACATTGGCACCAACAAAATTAACAAAGCCATCCAACTGGGCGGAGCAGTTGGTACATGTATTATAGTCACTTGGGTTAAATGTAGGTTAGCGGTTCAAATCCCACCTACGCCATTTTATACTATAAAATAAAATATACTAGTCTTCAGTAGAAATGTGTCGCCATTACGTTCAGCCAAACCATTGACCCTGATTGTCATGGTATATTCACCAAACAACGAAAATAATTGACTATATATATATATATATATATATATATATATATATATATATATATATATATATATATATATATATATATAGAGAGAGAGAGAGAGAGAGAGAGAGAGAGAGAAACAATTGTCGCTCGACTTTGTCATTAATACAATTTATAAAAAGTCATTGTCATTTGTGGGTTATCTAACCACTAAACAATTGGGTTGAGGTTGTCGCATGATTTATATAACTGTTTGTAATTTTAACACTCCCACCGAATGTTAGCCACTATCAAATTGGTAACCGTAGCCACTATTTGAAATAAATTGCCAATAAAAAATAACCAGTCTCCTTTAAAATTGGTTGGAGCGATAACTGTTTACCATACCCATTTCGTAACAAGACTATCGAGTTGTAACGTTGCCAAACTTTACACTACCTGCGAAATAATTTGGCTAAATGGGGCCAATTTGGCCGTTGGACTGGTGACACATGGCACCATCCAATTGGGGCACATGATCCCACACAATTGGGCCACACCCTCTCCTCTAACTCTGGTGGGGAGTTTCCAAGTTTGGTGGTTTTGCCAAATGTAGCAATGTTGCTACTTTTAGCTGAATGTTTCACTAATTTTAGCTGAAATTTTCCAAACGTGGTTGGACCGCCAAAGTCGTCGAAGCTCAAAATTTAATTGGTGATTTGTTAAGCCTATTCTTTAGCCAACATTGATTAGAACTTTAACTGGCAATAACTTTTGCAGACATTATCGGATTGAGGCCCCATTTGCACCATTGGATTCTCGATGACAAGCTCTTTGATCTAACACTAGTTTCACTGAGATTCGAAGACTTCAATTTTTTGGCCATTAGAGATCCATATGGATCATTGCATTAGCCATTTTTTTAATTTCAAAATTTATTTCCATAACTAAAGCATTCTTCGATGATTTAGGCTTAAAAAGGCATACCTCATGTTAAATTCTCTCTCTTAAATTTCCCATAAAGATATCCAATAAATTCTCCTTTGGCATGTGCTTCACTCTAAGGCACAATTTTGAAAGTGTTGAATGTGCTCTATAACTAAACCTATTTTTGTAATATTTATCAATTAAATAAAGAATATATCACTCTTAATATCCTCACAAGGGTACCATTAATTAATCTATAAATGCAACCAAGAGAAAGCATAGTCTCTTTTAAGATCACAAATCCATTGCTATAGAACAAAATCCATGTTTAGTTACTATTTTTAAGGATGACACTTGGTGTAGATCAAAGAATTCCCCCATCTAGTAAATCCTTCATAAATCCTTCATGATGTGGATCTTGGAGATATGAATGATCAAGTCTTTATGACTTAAACCTCTTTTTCTACAATTGTGTTTCACTTTTTTCAGTATGTGACCAAGACTTAACCTTCTTGTTTTTTTGTACCCTCTTCTTATGGAGGTGAATTAAGCATATGGATGTCTTATCTCATTCAAATTTCCCCCTTTCATATCTTTGAGATTACCTTTGATATTTCTTTTAGGTCTCTTTCAAACTTTTTAAAATCTCTTTCTCTCATCATATTTATGATGTCAACTTGCTTTACTATACTACCTTACAAGCTTGCAATTTTCTCATGAATCTGGACATCCTAAATTCCACCTCTTAATTAACTTCTCTTATCAATGATGAGATCTCGAGATGTTAAATGGTGTAGAATTTTTTATCGAATGCTTTTTTATGTGAATCAAAAGTTATATTTATTTTTGGAATCTCCTAAACTAGGTCTTCCAATTATGTTAATTTCAAGACTTTTAAAAACCTAATTAGGGGGCTATCTTGCTAGCTAGATTTTATCTTGATGTGTATCTTTGAGTCATGGAGTTTCTAGTTAGTCAAGTTGTGTCATGGAGCCTATGTTCGTGGAATATAAATAAATACCTATAATCTCACTAGATATTAATAAAAACCTCCAAAAAATCCTTTTGTTGAACTCCCATCCCAATACATATTTATAAAAAAAAACCTTTATTTTTAATAGATATCACCTATTTTTGCTATATACCCTTTTTATACGTCAAATACTTATAACCTCCCATAGCATGATTTTTAATGCAGGTCTAGTATGTTGTGCCCTTGAACCAAAGAGAGTATGACATATCGAATTTATCTAGCCTTCATCTGTATTACTATTATTGTGGGAGTGGGAAAGTCAAATTATCTTTTCCAAACTATGGCTTGTAACATTTGTATGTGTTTCCAATAATTGTGACTTCACGTGGCCTTCTTTGAATTCCCCCTTAGGTTTAGGATCTCCCCCCTCACCTTACAGTGATAGGCAAGGTCGCTAAGGTGACAGTGGGTGGCTTTCCTAGCAGTATCCTTAAACTTTCCCCTGTGCAAGGTTAGATATTTTCTTCTAGGTAGAGTCTAAATGATTATAGGGCCCAAAGTGATCCAAAGCCAAATTAATATAGTATTTTACTAAAAATCTAAAGCACAATTACTTTAGTTAAGGAAAATAACATATCAACATTGGATTTGATGAAGGGTTCTCCTTATGGCATGTATCAAGTTAAAAGTGTGTATATAGAAGTGGGAAATTTGTGAGTTGAGGCATGTTTTGTCAATCATTATGGAATATTGAAGATGACATTCATATGGTTTCCCAAGCTAAATAGGAGAAACATTATAGAGAGTCGTATGACATGGAAAACTAATATAAAATTGCCTTAGAATTCATGAATGATATTCCAACATAGATATTTAGCTAGCCAACCTACAATGGAGCCTTGATAGACATAGTTAACTTAAAGGACTATAGTTGTAGAGAAGGGAGATCCCCTCTTGGTTTGTATGGGTTGAGGGGGAAAATAGACATGGTGAGTGTGATGATTGTTTGAGTGAGTTAATTGCATACCGAAGGGTACTGAGATGAGAAATAAAGTGCTCTTGTTATCCCTTGTGTTGTCAAAGCCCTAACTTGGTGGTAGCCTACTAATGAGAAACTTGGGAAATCAATGACTAAGGATGGGAGACATCCTTAATTAGCATTCAATTCGTTGTTTATCAATACAATAACTTTTTCGCTCTTGTGTATGGTAAAAACTCACATACATATAGTATATCTAAAAAATAGATTAATAATCCAAAATCGACATATATTGGATATAAATAAAGAAATAAATTAATACCCCAAAAATCCTATACATCTGGTATAACTTATTTTTTTAATGGTCCAAAAGAGCACGTACATCTTATATAACTAAACAAAATAAGTTATCGGTACAAAAGCCACATGCATGTTTCTTCTTAAAAGACTATGACCTTTCCTGCTACCACCAAGTCAATGAAATGATATGATTTTCGTGAACCATGTTGAAGTGTATGATTTATTTTGGACCAGGACATAAAGTAATATCTAATGAAACGTCATTGTCACTAACGAATCCTCTTTCACTGCCAATGGTCGCTAACGAATCCTCTTTCACTGCCAATTACTTTTATCACGTTATGAAAAGGGAAATAATTATTCCATTTTCAAATTACATATAAATATGGTTTAGTTAATTATAAAGATTTTGAATTAAACGGTGGTGGACCCGTTGGTGGGACCAGAGACAGTGATCCTGCGCCCATTCTACTTCGCTCTCAAAATGGCATTTTTACTTTCAGGGTTCTGCTGGTAAGTATGGTATAATGTTACTATAATGGATGAAGCATAAACACTTTGTTGAAATGTTGAAATATAATAACATTTATATTGTTGAAATAGGGTCACAGCTAAGTCAGACATTAAATTGGTGTATGAGATTTTTTTGTTTGTGGGACAAACAACCCACTTCCACGTAGCGATTTGACTGCTAAGTTTAGGAAGGCATACATATTCTACCCCTTCTGATTTTAAACCTGAAAACCTCTTAAAAAGAAACAAATGCTATTAGTCATTAAGCTTACTCAAACTATGTTACATTAGTAAATGTGTTATTGTTATGAATTATATATATGTGTTTGTAATAAATGGAAAATGATGTTTTAAGAGTATATCAGTGTAATTTGGTTGTGCTAATAAAGATGGCATAAAAACAATAGATGTCTATTAGTTTTCTCTCACTAATTAAAACAAAAGAGTTATGTAAACTCAGAAAAACTAAATAGCAAAAAAGTTGGTCAAAAGTTTGGGTTGGCTGTAACTGTTAATATAAATCTTATAGCCAGATGAACTTCCTCATATAAAACCCACATTAAGAAGTCCTTAGGCTGTGGTTGAATGGCTAGTTCCTAGGGGTTTGGGGCTTGTGGTTTAGTCTCCAAATCCCTTGGTCTAATTTCCAATAAACCTATGTCCTCATATAAAGCCCACATTAAGAAGTCCTTAGGCTGTGGTTGAATGGCTAGTTCCTTAGGGGTTTGGGGCTTGTGGTTTAGTCTCCAAATCCCTTGGTCTAATTTCCAATAAGCCTATGTATGTCTGAGAGTTATTTTGGAAATAATTTCTTCCAAAAAAAACCCTAGCCAAGAACGGATTAGACAGATTAGATAAGGAATACCGTATTAAAGAACGGATTAGACAGATTAGATAAGGAATAACGTATTAAAAACGGATGAGATGTTGAAGAGACTGTAATTTATACAACAGTCTTTCAAAAATCAGACCAAAGAGATACGTCATCCAGTTTCTGCTCGTCTGTGTCTACTTCAGGTACACTGAACAGAGGGGGTGGAGGAAGCATAAGGGCTTCTGCCAAATCCGTCATTAAGTTGGACGCTTCGAACAAGTCCTCCTCTATTACGCTCTCTCCAAGAGCTTCAGTCACTGGAGAAACAAAACCTGAGCTATTTGCTGCAGAAAGTTGATCTGAAGAGGAGGTAGCTGCACATTGCTCATTGCTTACTGGAGGGTTTCCTGGGTTGACCCCTTCTTGCATTTTGACATGGCTGGACCTTCCGGAGTGCCCTGCTCTTCCAAATGAAGAATTGAACGCAATGGCTGCTTTTGCAGCGGCAGCCTGAATGTGGTGCGGAGACAGAGAAATTGGGTGTGGAAGTTGATCAATCAGTTCTGGGAAATTAAGCAACGCCCGATTCTTGCCCTTCAGGTGGAATACAGCGACGTCGTAAGCTCGAGCGGCCATTTCTGGCGTATCGAAGGAGCCGAGCCAGATTCTCCTTTTCTTCTTGGGTTCCCGAATTTCAGACACCCATTTTCCCCAGCTACGACGACGCACCCCTCTGTATGCTGGAATTTGTGGCTTCAAAGTCCTCTGCTGCGGAGGCGGAGGGACAGCTTCGTCCTGGGTTCGAATCCGGTTGATCCCATCCTTCGTTTCGGATGCAGAATTGCTACTTACTTCAGTGACCGTTGAGGAAGTAAGCATGGTCTCAGGGACGAACTAGGCTCTGTTATCCACAAATCTTTTGCACAGAAAATCAGCTGTTAGGCTGCTGAAACATAGTGTCATGTCATTTGATGCAATTGAGTGTTTAAATATGGAATTGAACGCGGATGTGTGACTCATTCATGCTAGCTGGAATACAAAGGTTATAGTTGCCATTGGAGAAGCTGAAGATCAGACGTTCAGTTGAGTAGATAAAATATAACGGTGGTCTTCCTGTGTTGTCTATACCTACGAACAAGTACATCAATCGATCAAATCTCGTGCTTCAATTGCAAATGCACATTACGCGCTAACACAGTCTGTACTGCATATCACCGTCACGAAGCTAATTCACTCAATTAAAGCAGTTTTAACGTTTTTAATCCTCTCCTAAAAGTTTAAAATTTAAAATCAACAAAGGGTAATTTTTCAGGTAATTTTCCTAAATATTCTTAAAATTTATATCATCACATTTCTAAAATATTTCAGAATTTACCATCCAGATATTCTGTACAATTAAGTTAATGGTCAAACTCAAATCGAAGAATATTTTTCAGTTCTTCTATTTCGCCGAAATTGCGAGTCTCATCTATTTTCTTGTCCGTACACTGTCGGGAGCGGCGCCCAGTGGCGGAATCGAAACCAGCCAGCGAAATTGAATATGTCAACAGAAGAGTTTCTCTTTACATTGTCGCAGAGAAGTTCAATCCAGCTATGAAGGTAAATAAAACGAGGGATTTTAGGGTCTTTTTCAAACAATTTGCAGAGTTAGTAAGCGGAGGATTGGGACATTGGCGGTTCCCTTTTAGTTGCCAGATAGCATCCAGGCTGGCGAACATTATCCTGAAAAGGGCAGAGTAGCGAAGATAAAAATTCGTGTGTCGCGTAGCAAAGAAAATGACGCGAACGACGAGAGTGGAAGTAAAGGACATTAGGACATCCTTACGTGTGTCTAATTTTACTTGCTCTCTTTCTACGTCAACTGAATTACATAGATATGACGTACTTTGCACGGAGAAAATTTACTAGATACTATATACTCCAGTAGGCTAATAGTTTTGATTATTTGTACGGCATAATATTAACCCATAGTTTAACTTTTCTACGTTTACGTTTTGGTTTTCTTAATAGTCGTAGTCTAATTACGTTATTGACTTTTCCGGCTAATATTTGGGGTTGATTTTTCTGGGTAATATTTTGGGTTGATTTTGTACAGAATTCTGGAAACTTCTTGGAATGGCATGTTTTTGCTCGTTGGTGTGGTTCTAGATATATATCGGACTGGTTCTAGATTTCGGTGGCTTTGGAATGTATTTATGTATTAAAAATATGTTTTAAATAATAATAAAATATAATCAATAAAAATTTATTAAATTTATTTAAAAATAATACAAAAATGTGTCTCAAATTTATAAAGTTGAGTAAGAATTTTTTAAAACTATAAATTTGAGTTGTATAATTTATGCAATTTAAGTATTTATTTTTCTTATATGTGTTAAATATAAAAATTACATTCTCGGCTCGACATTGTATCACCAAATTACCATCAATTTAGATCTATTTTAACTATAAATCTATGAAGTGTAAAAAGAGATACACTTGTACCTCAAGAAATTTGATCCCTGGTAGATCCAAAGAATTAAGATGAATTTAGGTAGGTAATATATATAGAATTATTA
>APFE030509309.1:250813-263431 GCA_000404065.3 Pinus taeda | reverse complement strand
ACCCTTCCAGAGAGTTTCACAGAGTTTGGCTATCAAGAAACCTCATTTGTGAGCTTCTACAGGAAGTCTGCAGGGGTTCTACAGGATGTTCAGGAATTTCTACAGGATGTTCTGTAATTTCTCTATAGGATGTTCAGAAATGGGATTTTGGAGCATGGATGGAGGGAAAAAGATGGAGGAATGGGTATGGAGGTGAAATAGGGGTGTGAAGAGGTCCAGGACTTGGGGAATGGAGCTGAGGAGTGGCAAGGATGGTGGGATTTGTTCAATGAAGACTGAAGCAATGTTGCACAAAAATTAGGGTTTTGGGAGAAAATGGTAAACGTGAGGCAAGGATTCTAAGTAGAGGGTGGATTGGATGGTGCTGATGGAGAATAAGCAGATGAAGAAGTGGTACAGGTGCTCTGCAAGTCGTTTTTCCAATCTGAACCAACAAAGACTTGTAAATTCAAAGACCTAGTTACGTTGACCTAATATGCTAGCTGCGAGTAAAGAGAATGAACAGAAGTGTGACCTGCAATGAAACCATGTATTTTAACTTATGCAACTAAGAAAATGAAAGTCTGAACTTGTAACCAACTTCTACACTTGAAAATCAAACACTAGTGATTGCATGGCAAAGCAAAATCATTGTTTTTGTGGGCAACAAAGTCATCCTAGTCATAGCTCCTGATCCCACCAAGGGAGAGGTGAAAACATAGATGTTTGATGGCCCTTTTCTTGAAGCTTTTTCTGTTAACAACCTATCAACTAAATCTGAGCATGAAAAGCTATTTTACTCATCAAAAACAACCTAAATAACATAACGAGGTTTAAATCTAAATAGCAGATTTTATTCTAAGAATGCAACAAAGACACATGAAAGTAAACAAAGGAGATACTGGGCGCTTGAGATGGGCCCAACCCTAAGAGTTACAGCCTCTTAAGAGAGATTTAGAGCTGGTGCAAAGCTGGATTCATCTTTATTGATCAAAAGAAATGTTACATTCCAAAAACCGTCCACAAGGAGAACTTGAAAATGTGCTGAAAGCAAAGCTAATCTACTGCCTAAAAATCGAACTACAAAATGACTAACTATTGGCTAACCAAAAATGACTAACTACCGGCTAACCAAAATGAGGCCCTAAACCCTCTTATTTATACAAATTGAGGACCCCAACAGTCCTCCTAAACTTTAGGGACTCGGCTGCCCAAGACTTGTAGTTAATATCAGTCCTACTTGACTTGCTTGGCTGCCCTTGTGTTAATTGATTTGGTGGCCCTTCAACTCCGAGCTGATGGTGGAGAATTCGAGGTAAGGGCCCATAAATGAAGGGAACACCTTCCCAAAAATACTCTCCACGAATTTGTCTGCCAAGTGCTCATTTCAACCATTGACTTTGTCTCCAAATTGACAAAAAGGCTACACAAAGCACACATTAGACTTGTTGGCATAATGACTAACCCAATTCACTCTATTATCATAAATATAATAAAAAACATGCAATAAACTAATGATAATGGTGGATTAAGTCGAATTACGAGGTTGAATGAGCCCAAATAATCATCCATTTTTGGGGCTCATCATGTGTTATTTTGTTGGGTGCAACAGTTCTATGGTTCTTGAAAGTGGAGGAGAAAATCTAGTGGTCTTTGGAGAAAAGACCATGCTATGGCAACAAAGGCTTGGACATATTGGAGAGAAGGGACTTCGAATACTTCATGGTAATGGTATGGTAGAAGGTATGTCTAATTTCTCTCTAGATTTTGATTTCTATGAAAATTGTGTGTATGGGAAGAAAAATCGGGTGAGTTTCCCCTCCGGGGCTAAGAGGGTGATACGAATATTAGAGCTTGTGCACAGTGATGTGTTTGGAATTTTTTCAATTCCATCACTAGGTAAGTCTGTGTACTACGTATCATTTATAGATTACTTCTAAAGGAATACATGGATATATTTCCTCAAAAATAAATTTAAAGTCTTTGACAGTTTTAAAGAATTTAAGGCTCTGGTGGAAAACCAGATAGAGGAGAAGATAAAGGTGTTGAGGAAAGATAACGGTGGAGAGTTTTGAAAGAAGGAATTTGAAGAGTTCTGTAAGAAGTGTGGTATAGCATGTCAAAAGACTACTCCATACACACCTCAAAAAAATGGAGTTGTAGAAAGAATGAACATGACATTGATGGAAAAGGCAAGAAGCATGCTTAGTGATGCTCGGTGAGGACAAGAATTGTGGGCAGAGGTGATGGAGATTGCATGTTACCTCGTCAATAGATCACCTTCATTAGCATTGGAGGATAAGATTCCATAAGAGATATGAACTGGTAAGAGACCCTCTCTTTCACATCTGAGGGTATTTGGTTGTGATGCATATATACATGTTCCAAAGGAGAAAAGAACCAAGTTGGATAGTAAATTTGAAAGGTGCATCTATATTGGCTATAAGTATGGTTTAAAAGGTTATAAGATTTGGAACCTAGAAACAATGAAGGTTGTGTACAACCGCGATGCGGTGTTTAGAGAGGTGAAATATGTTATTAAACATGAAGTCCTACCAAAGGAACCTAAGAAGATAGAGTTTGAGCTAAAGGAGGAGGAATCAAACTATACAACATAAGAGGAATGAGAAGATGAAGAGCCAAAAATTCCAGTTGTGAGAAGATCGGTTCGAGAAAGAAGGAAACCAAAAAGGTATAGTCCATCTTCTTTCTGTTCAAATTTTTCTTTATCTATTACTGTTGATGATCCCAGAACTATGAGGGAAGCAGTAGATTTGGAGGATGGAAAACTCTGGAAAGAGGCCGCGGTTGATGAAATGGCATCTTTTCACAAAAACGAGGCTTGGGATATGGTGGAGTTTTCGGTCAGAAGGAAACCCATTGGAAGCAAATGGGTGTTTAAGAAGAAGATGAATTCAAAAGGCAAGGTGGAGAAATACACAACTTCGTTGGTAGCAAAAGGTTATTCGCAGGTGCTAGGAATTGATTTTGGTGATATTTTTTCTGTTGTTGCCAAGGTAGCTTCTATTAGATTACTTTTATCGATTGTTGTTGCTTTTGATTTTGAGGTAGAACATATGTGAAGATAACATTTCTTCACTGGGATCTGGAAAAAGAGATCTACGTGAAGCAACCAAAAGGCTTTGCAGTAAAGGGTAAGAAAGAATTGGTATGTGGGTCAAAAAATTCTTTGTATGGGTTAAAGCAGTCACCAAGGATGTGGTAGCAGAAATTTGATACATATATACGGGGACTTGGCTTCACCATAGGCAAAGCAGATCATTGTGTGTATTTTAAATTAATGGGTGAACGTGTTATTTATTTGGTCTTGTATGTGGATGATATGTTATTGGTTGGAAATGACAGAGAAATTATCCAGGATTTGAAGACCCAATTTTCCTCCAAATTCAACATGAAATATCTTGGTGTTGCAAACTATATTTTGAGCATGGAAATTAAACGAGATCAGGAAAAGAGGAAGCTCTAATTAAACTAGAGGAAGTATGTTGAGACAATACTGCAAATGTTTAATATGCATGATAGTAAACCGGTGGAGGTTCCTATCCCTGTAGGTGTAAATTTATCTATTGAACAATGTCCCAAGACACAAGAAGAGGAAGAGGACATGTCTTGTGTTCCATACACAAGTGTAGTCGATAGCCTGATGTATGCAATGGTCTGTACTAGACCAGAAATTACACATCTAGTGGAAGTATTGATCATGTTTATGTCACAACCAAGAAAGGGGCATTGGACAATAGTGAAGCGGGTTTTCAGGTATTTGTGTGGCACTAGTGATTATGATTTGTGCTATCAAGGAAGACTCGGATTGGATAGAGTTTTGGACAACCATGGCTTTGTTGATGTTGATTGGGTTGGAGATCTGGATTAGAGAAGATCTACAAGTGGGTATGTATTTAACATATTTGGAGGTGCAATTAGTTGGATGAGTAAGAGACAGTCTGTAGTGGCACATTCAAATATAGAGGAAGAATACATGGCATCCCCTCATACAAGCAAGGAAGTAGTTTGGTTGTACAGATTGTGTTCAAGTATGGGGTTAGTACAATGATCTATATGGATGGACTGTGACAACCAAAGTACAATTTTTCTAGGCAAAGAACCTTTCTTCTCATTCAAAGACAAAGCACATTGATGTTCAGTATCACTTTGTGAGGGATATGTTTGAGGACAAAAAGGTGTTGTTGGTAAAGGTGAACACTTTGAAGAATATTGCAGATGCATTGAAAAAGTCTGTGAGCATTGAGAAGTTCTCTTGGTGTAGAGAAACAATAGGCATTGCAAGGCTGGACCAATGACTAAGCTCTCCTCTGGCCCCCTGTAGAAAGAAAACAACAAGTGGGAGAATGTTTGGTGTGTGTTGTATTCTTTCCATGACTACCCCATGCGCAGAGGGGGGTCACAGGGGGGCGGTAGCTGGCCTGCACAAGGTCTCCTGGGGATTTTTTTTTTGGATCCTAAATTAGGTGGGTGGACCTACCTATGGTTTTGTGCATGGATTTCACACGTGGTTTTGGGCATGATGGTTTTTTGTCCATGGTATTTTGTAGATTCGGTCAAGGGAGCTATGGTTATGTTCTAATCCAAGGTTAATGGATTGGGGTTTATGGATGCTTCAACATGTATATATATGTATTATAACATTGAAAGGAATATAATGAAAAATCAATCTAGTAGTACTGTTTTGGGATCCAAGGGAAAATATTTGTGTATATTTGTTTATGTTTTATGCTTTTGCCATTGTTTATTTTTTGTTTTTTAAAATTCATATTTAGGTAATTTTTGTATGGGGTTAAAACCTACACCATTTGTGGGAGATCTATGTTGGGCAGATGTCCACTTTTATAATTCATAGATTGTTTATGAACTTTGGGAAAATACTTATTGATTTCCTCCCTTCACAGTTTCAAAGGATTGTTTGAAGGTTTGATAAGATCTTGAAGAAGACTGATAATTTCTAATAAAGTATGGTTATTTTTGTGTGTCATTCCCATATATCATTAGATTTTCAATTGTGGATTTCTATCATGTCTCGTAATTGGGTTTCATGAATATTTCGCCTATAATCCAAGATGATTTCCAGTTGATAACCTTTTTATATTAGAAGTATGTAGCAAGGGATTATTTAGGGGTGTGTTGGCCGTTACAGAAGACGACCCCTCTTGACAATAAAAAAGGTGAAGAGTTGCATCAAGTGGAAATAATTTGGATGGTTAGGTTATTGGAAATACTGAGAGGGTGGGGGGAGGTGAATAAGTACTTATTTACAATTGTTATATTATGCCAATTAAGATCAGTCGTTAAATTACAACACAATATGTAGAACAAGAAAATAATTTTATTAATGAAAATAATGAAGACTCCAATTATCTTATACAAAAAATATAGCTTCAACTTGTCCAACAAAATCCTTGACTCCTTCAAGGCTCCTACCTTGAATGAGGACTCCAATCCTCAACTATCAATCCAAGCTCTAACCCAGTTTCTCATAAGGCTCAAACCTTTCCAAAATACTTCCAAGATATTATCTTTAGTAGGTACTTCAAGAAAGGTCATCAAAATATTCTTCAAAACATGTCATCAAGTCTACATCAGGGGTCTCTGAGATTAGTCTTAATAGGTTCTCTAAATCAACATCAAGTCTGCAACAAGGGATCTCCAGAAGTTCCTTCAATAGATGCCTTCAAGGGGTCTCCAAGATCAACTTCAACAAGTTTTCAGTGGTGTTATCAAGATGATTGTCACAAAGGTATCTTAAAGTGTGATCAAGAACTAGCTCAATATCTAATTCCAAATCTACCTTAGGTCAACTTCGAGAAGAGCTTCAGAAGTTTTCTCGTTAGTTCAATAAGATATTCAATGTTTACTTCCAAAAGGTCACTCAAAAGAAGCTCTCCTAGATCACATTTAGAGCTTAGAAGTATCTTCAAGCTTGGGTGAAAACAAAGCTAGTATATTCAAGGTTTGTTTTTCATATAAACCTCAAATATTCTCCTAGTGATAGGTTAATAGTTTTCTATGTGTTCAGTACATGTCACAACCCCAAATTTCTACTGGTCTAAATATTCTCCACAGGACCGATTTCTATGTTGCCTCAGGTTCGATTCCCTTTTTTTCCTCAATTTTTACCTTTAATCCTCCACAGGGTTGAGGCTTGTTATGCCATAGGTATGAATTCAAATTCTGCTACAATCCAAGTTTAAAGTATGATTTAGTCTAATTTTAGGTCTTCAATTGTTGAAGTCTTGTGCCAAGTTTTTTTCAGTGCTTAAAGTTGTAAAGATCTAAGAAAAGAAGGCAATGTGATACTCCAAAATTGGTTTCTATTCCTCCTAGAAGATGTTAAAAAAGAGAACGAGTTTCAACAAAAAAAACTACCACGAAAGCTTGACCAAAAACAAAAATATAATTCACGTCTTATTTGTTTTTCACATACACAAATTCTTTCTTCACTTCTTTTTCCACTAGCTCTACACTTTCCTTTAATCAATTTCTTTTTGTCTTTCCTTCCTTGGTTGAATTGATTTTCTCCCTTCGATCCACGAATATTCACCTCCATATATATATATGTATTAATATATATACAATTTGGAGTTCCCTTAACTAGAGCCGACCTATGGATTTTGATAAAGCCAGACTTTCTTGTACTGTTTTCACTATTCAAAATAATTCTAAGACAAAGTGTGATGAAAAAACCAATGCTATGAATTTTCTATTAAAGTAACACAACATCACATTCAAAAATTTATGTAGTTCATCCCTTGCTTCTACAACACAATATTTATTATTTCTATCAACCTAAGTATTTTGGAAGTTGTACATTATGAAACCTGTGTTCAGAAAGTAGATGAAAGATAGATTTTTTCACAACTAATTATTACATTTGGGATCAATATGCAATGGATTCCTCACCATACTCATGCATACCGTTCTTTGCAACGATGACTCCTTACTTTTTTCATGATGATAGCATAGTTGGCCCTCTTCCATTAATGATAACACCTCAACAATCTCCCCTTTTTTAATTGATGGAAACAACCTGATTAAAACAGTTGCAAAAAAAAATGGAAGACATCCCAGACTATAAGAAACTCCCCCTCAACTGATGCATGGGGTCTTCACACAATGAACCTTTGACATAACATGTGTGTTTATTTCATACTAAACAATACCCTTAATTTGACTACATATTGGAAAACGCCTCTAAAAATCACATAATTCAACCCCTTAACAATACGAACCCAATACACCTTCCCAATTTAAAAAACCCCTACTTTCACTAGATATTTTAGTAATCTGTTTTTTCATTAACATTTTTTATACCCCTTTATATTTTTTCATTAACTTTGATCTCCATTTTTTATACCTTCCAATATAAAAACCCTTTACCCCCATTATATGTTGAATACATTATTTCATTTTTTCCTTAATATATATTCCCCAATATGAATGCACATGGTTTGTTATTGTTCCCATAGTGAAGCCCTCATGAATTGGTGGATTTTTTACTCTTCACTTTTTTGCTCCCCCTTTGACATCACTGACAAGGAATAACTCCCCTTATCATCTTCTCCCCCTTTATTTTTTGCAACTACCATTCTTCATAACCTCATCCATGTAATCTAGGTATGTGACAATCCAAATCATATTCACACAATATTCAAATTTATCAAGGGAAATATACCATAGTGGTAAGATATATTCCAAGATTCACAAGTAGCTAAACCATGGGTCATCAGTAAAGATGACAATTATTTAGCAGTGCATATAACATTCAATCGAATACTTTTTTAAAATACTTAAGGTAGGAAAAACATCTCTCAGGCTTCTATCAACAAGACAAATGACCAAAAAAACCGACGTTGTTGTAGCCATGTGTACAATTTGTGATGAAAAGTCCAAATGGTCAAGACCATTTACAGTTAATCTTAATTCATTAATAATCGTGTACAAAATATCTGTCATGATACACCTTAATGGAGAAACTAACTACTTATGTTGCATGTTCATATTTGCTTCTAATGTAGCTACTTCTCTTAGAATGTCATGTGAATCTCTTTCTATAGCATGATTTGTTATTGGTCACTTTGGTTGGCATACATGTACCTACATTACATCTAATTTAGAGTTGTACTCAATAGTAGACTTGAAGTCGTTATCTTGGAAAGCAATGTCTCCAAATTTCTTCATGTTCAGCATCTCTTGGACTTGTGGATTCCATTCTTGAAATGATAGCTTATTTTTTGCACCCTCATCATCCTTATATCTAGTTTTGACCATCACATCATGCACATCAGTGAGATCCATCCTTGCACAATCCTTTCCAAGTGGAGAAAGCATAATTCGTAGAGATTCTATAACTTTTTTTATGCCCATCAAAACATTGGATGGAACTTATATTTGTACCTGAAGTGGGGCTAATGATGTTACAAGAAATTTCGCATTAGGTCTCTCTCGAGGTTTTGACTACAAGCACCTTGAAGCCAACCCAACTAGTTCAATTACATCTTAATTTGTATACTGTCCATCTAAGGACGATACATTTTTTTATAAAAATCATAGAGTTTTTCATCATGCATTTTTAATGTATCTCTTCTCAACTTTAATGCTTCAGACAACATGCTCCTTCTTCTTTTTCTCAAGCATCACATTGGACCACATGATATCCTTTTTTAGGGTCAACATTGAGCCCTCTAACAGGGATGGTTTTAGATAGACTCTTCAAGGACTTAAATTAGGTAGGCTATGTTTAAGTCAAATCCAAGTGGTGGAGAAGTAGAAGGCTAAACTCCCAAGTCAGAGTAAATTGCAGTAATTTTATTGTTGGAAATAGATTTATAATTCACTTTAAAACATAATTTTCATTTCCATGTTTCTGTTAAAATTTAGTGACCTAATCTGGTTCAAAGGTGTATGATACACCTATGTTATTCTCCCCCTATCCTTCAATATCTTTTTTGGGATGAACCCAAAGAATGTCATATAAAATTTCTTGATTTGGAACATCTGTAGGTCTTGTAAAATAAGTGCAACAACAGGAAAAAGGTTGAAACAATTTGTAGATATTTTCCATAGACAAACATTGAACGGTTACTTGGATTTAAATCATAGAAACCATAAATTCTATTGATTGAATTACATTCATGGTTTTCCTTTAAAAGTATCCTGGGTATTTAATCTTTTAGGGAGGGAGGAGGCATATTATCTCTAAGCTCTAGTTCCCACGACCCACATAATCCCTCTAAAATAGATAATTTACTATTGGTGAAATACCATCATACTCTCTGGTGTGCCAATTATTATTTGAACTATCACAACTATAAAATTTGAACACCCAATCAATTTGTTGATGATATTGTTGAGACGCCATATATTTTGCATTATTATTTCTAAAATGAGTTAATTTTTCCATCTCATCAGCCTTGGATGCTTAACTGAGATTCTTGCACAAACAATTTGAAACAATGATTGCACAACAACATATAGCAAAAATAACTTCAACTAACAAAACCAATCGTATATTGTTTGCACGTAGCTCCTTCAAAATTCTTAGGAATAATCTCAATTTGTAGAGATCAATGAGTCTTAGATTCTACCTTAGACACATAATTAGTGAGAAACTTGAACTAGTGTATGGGGCATTCAAGACAAGTTTAGTTTTTGGTTCAATTTGTTTGTTTCTCTAGAATTTTGTAGGTTTCATAGATAAGTTTTGTTCTTTGATTTATTTAGGAACCCATTTCATGCCACTTCTATAGTCTTGTGCCATATCTCCAAAAATTGTGACATTGATAGCATTCTACATTAAACTTGAATAGTGGTGTAACTGAACTATAATATTCTTTGGGAATTTTGTCTTATCTTCTTGCAATCTTCCTTCTAAGATTTTGATGATAATCTTCCTAATCATCTTAGTAGTATGATTTACAATCTCTAGCTTTATGAACAAAATTAGTGCAAGAATAACAATAACCAGAGACAAACCTTATGTACCTAAATGAGTAACATTTTTTTTATGGTCTTTTGAAGTTATTTTTCCTTGGAGAATCCTCATACCTCTATCGATCCTTACTATTGCTTGTATTATATATGAATTCATTGAAATCATCTGCATGGCTCCTTGGTGAAGTTCTTCTTCCAAACTCATATTGATTTCCTTTCTTTCTTTTACTGGGATTAGAGCTCTGAAGGATATGGATTTTAAGCTTTACCTCGATTTTATTTTTAGGTGATTTTAAGATTTCATCATTTTTTCATGAAGTCTCACATGTATATCCAATACCTGATTTGTCAAATGGCAAACTTTGGCAACAAAGGATGTTATCTAGTGGTTGTGTGCTCTTTAGATTATTGTATATATTATCAGCTTCATTTCTCAAAGAGACAATCTCTTTTTTAAGTTTCTCACATTCTTCCTTTTCTTCCATTATATGGATCTTCATTACTTCTTCTGCTCTCTTTGCATCTTCTAGCTGAACTTTTAGGGAGTTAACTTTTTCTTCATGATTCCCTTATTGTTGATGCAATTTTTCTTCAAGATTTTTAAAGTATTTCGATCTTTCTTCTTCTTGGAGCCATAGGAGAACAACTTCTTCAATTATTCAGTTAAGGTCTTGATTCTTCTCTTCAAGCTCTTTATTCTATTTTATCAACCTATTTATTTCTTCTAGAGTAGCCATCAGCACTACTTCAAGGTTTACTTCAGGATTTAGTTAATGTCTTCCATGTTTTTTATGCCTTCATCTATTTCCTTTGATTCATGATCATCCTTGTGCTCTTGTTTTGGTTCAGTAAACACATCGGTAGAATATTCATCAAGTTTTTGTAGTTTTTCCCAAAGTATTTTATCTGAAGAGTGTTGACTCGTCTTTCTTTTTACATAATCTGATAGGCCACTCAATATTGCTTCTATCAATTTTGTGATGTGTTCTTTTGACACATCTATAATTTTATCTCCAAGAACAATTGGTTCACATACCTCATATCCTACAACCATTAAATACTACTCCATTTTTTTCTTCCATGACACATAATTTGTTGCATCGAAATAATGGAGCTTTTCCAACCTAATTAACTTCCAATTTGATGACTAAGGAGGATATATCTTCTGAGGGGTTTGAGGATTTCTTCCTTGAATTCTCCATTTGTGTTCCTTGAATCTACTTTCCAACTGTTAAGATGTACTTAAAGGAAATGGCTATAATATCAATTGTTGGAGATAATGAGGGGTGGGTGAATCAATATTTCTTCACAACTGTTATATTATTCCAATTAATATCACTATTTAAATAAAAACATGTTGCAGGGAAAACCCAACACCCCCCATTACATTAAATAATGGGGACCCTTTCCTTAAATATTTGGCTAAAAACACCTTTTATGATTTTCATTTAGTTTTGTGTCCTGCAATTTTACCATTTTTTTAATATTTTTGTTAGATTTCTATTTCGATTGTTCCATTGAGTTCGAATTTTAGCAAGCTTTCCATCAGTACTTATTTTATGTCATTTGGTTGCTCAGTTTGCAAATGGAATCTAATTGATGATTAGATATTTTTCATTGCCTTGGCCTTATAATATGTATAAACTATACAATATCATTGTGTCGCATATCGTAGGTTCTCAAATGTGCATAGTCCAAATACCTTTGATCCCCTGATATTCCCATCTGCTCATTCTTCGGTAAACCTTCCACCCAATATCGCATCATCCATATCGCAAAATATTTGTATCGCAAACATTTGATCAAAAGAAGCTCTTAACATTTTCCAATAAGAAATCGTTGGTGCAAGACCTCCGATATTCCTTTTCGCTCATTTTCTAATAGAATGATTTTGCCAATATTGTGATGTTTACACAATCCCAGAACTGATATAACATTGAAACCCAGTTCTAAAATATATCGCGTCCATGCATAAATCACAATTTCGGTTGAGGGACATGTTTAAAAGTTCTCATGTTTCGGATCCGATATGAAATTAAATCTTCATTATAAAATTATTGGGTCCGCTCACCTCACGACTTTTTGTAACGACTATTGTTTGAAACATCTGATACCCCGGATCTGATAGAAAATTTAACTGCAATATATTACAACATCGGGTCCGTTCACCTCCAAACTTTTGTGATGGATCTTATCCATAAGTCTCTTATCGTCGATATTCTATTCAACCTAATCCTCCAATCTCCAATGTCCCTCATAGCTTAGATGATCTTTGTCTAACCTTTGTTTAAAGAAGTTCATATAATCTTTGTTTATTAACATTTGTAATTTATTTTAATATTTTGTATATAATATTTGATATTATTTAATTTATTGTTTATTAAATTAATTAATTTAATTTTAATTAATATGTAAATTTGTTGTTTTGTAATCAATTTAATTAATTTTGTATTTTTAGAATTATATTAGAAATTGTAATTAATTCAACCTTAGTTTTAGTTTGTAATATAATTTAATTGTTTTTTAAATAGAACGTAGAAAATTATAATTAATTATTTTTAGTGTTGGGTTGTGTTATATTCTTTCCACGTAGTTAACAGGGGGTTTGAAGGGCACCCGTAACCCCACTTTATGGGGTCCGGGGCAGCGCCCTAGAAAATTTTGGTTTTGGACCCT
>APFE030509309.1:180618-245636 GCA_000404065.3 Pinus taeda | reverse complement strand
CATGTAGTTAACAAGGGGTTTGAAGGGCACCCATAACCCCACTTGATGGGGTCCGGGGCAGCGCCCCGGAAAATTTTGGTTTTGGACCCTATGTTAGGTTGGGCAGACCCACCTATGGTTTTGTTCATGATTTTGCACATGTTTTTTGGACGCGATGGTTTTCGGTCCATGGTATTGGATGCTTCGGCATGTATAAATATGTATTGTAACATTGAAAGGAATATAAAGAAAAATCAAGTTGGTAGTCCTGGTTTTTGGGATCCAGGGGAAAATCTCTGTGTATATGTGTTTTATGTGTTATGATCTCCCATTGTTTATTTTCAGTGTTTTAGAATTCATATGTAGGTAATTTTTGTACAGGGTTAAAACCTACATTTAGTTATACATTTTTTTTTATCAAGTAAGAGGGTGACCTTCTATTAAGCTATCCAAATATACATAATTTACATGAAACCACACCCGCTCTGTGAGAGTTCAACAGTCAACAGGGCAGGCAGAACCGAACCATTCACCCAAAACCAAGAGAAGCCTAAATAGGAAAACTGAGGAGAAACCACTAAACAATTAGGGCATAAGGCCATCTGGTAGTGTTGACGTGAACTAAATGAACCTAGAACTCCTTGGAAGACTAGTCCACCAAACTAGGGGCCACAACAATGCCACAAAAGACTCGCCAAGGGTCCACAAGAGGTCCCACCACAAACCACACTAAAAACTATCAAACAGACTCGACAAAAATTAAAAGCATAGCACTCTAATATTTTTTCGAGTCCGACCAACTATCACAAACAAATCGCCATCGTTTATCAACTGACTAAAGTCCAATGACCTTCATGAATATCGAGAGGATGAGAAGCACGAGAGTTAACTACCCAATGAGGGCAGTTTTCTCTCTCCTCGTGCTGCAACGTTTCACACGAAGAGTGGAATCGGAGCCAATCTAAAAAAAACTAGAAACCATTTGAACCCCGCCCGATATACCACTTGTGGTTTTGAAAAGGTTGTTTCACGGAAAACAAACACGTCCTTTCGCCACGTGATGTCCTTCAGTTCTATCCAGTGGGTAGTTCCTGAGCCAATCTAGTCCACCCAGATTCTCTGTCAAATACCAACTAAGCAATGTGAAAATGGACACCCCAACCTATGGTTCTATTCGAGTCAATCCTTTCATCATTCAATCAAAAGTACTCCAAGCTTTGGAAAACAACCAAACCAAAGAGGGTTAGATTGTATAGGGTTCTCCATCCTCTCGCCGGTCTTCTGAGTCCCCTCGATCCTTCCTGTTAGTCCATAGTTCCATATCTTAGGTCGCCTGACAGAGATAGTCCTCCCACAATTTGCCTGGAGGTAACGAATCCCAAGCATAACTAGAATCCCTGTCCCTATTGGTGACACCTTTTTTCGCCAACCAATCCATTAACATGTTAGCTTTCCTTTTCACATGAAAAAATTTGACAGTTTTAAGGGTTTGCAAGTGAGACTGGATGTGGTGAAAAACCTGCAAAATCTTCTAGTGCTTCAACACTTTATCTGGAGAGGCTCCATTGCATATTTTCTTAGATGCTCTAATAATCAATTCCGAATCTGCTTCGCTTATAACATTGTGTGAATTTGAATCCACCAAGATTTCCAAGCATTGCTCTAATGCCATGAGCTCAACCTTGTTGTTAGTGGCCTTCCCTATGTGGCCATGGAATATTTCCTATATTTTCCCTGATCATCTCTTAGGCACCCCCAAAGCCCACTAATCTTGGGTTTCCCTTAGATGCTCCATCAATATTAACCTTTAAGAAACCATAAGGATGGAGCTTCCAAATGTTGACACCTTTATTTATTAGGCTCACTTCCTTTATAATTCCCAGAGGACTGATGGAATGGAGACCCAAGTGAAGTATAATAATTTCCTCTTGGGGCAGAGGAGGATCCTTAGGAAGAGTCCTCAACAAGCTTCTTACTGTGTCTTTGAGTTGCCTTAGAATTTGATCAATTATGTGTTGGGGCTTGCTTGTATTGTTTTTGAAGATCCGACTGTTGCGCTCTTTCCAAACATTCCAGATGACAAAGCCTGGAACCAAAATCCAGGCTTTATAAATAATCTCATTCCCTGATAAATTCATCCTCCAGTTCTTCAAAGTGTTGGATATGCTAAGACTATCCCTATCAATGTGTCTAAAGATTGAGGCCACCCAGTCCCACACCTTGGAAGTAAAAGGACAGAGGTTAAGGAGGTGTTCAATCGTCTCCTCATGTGAGCCACAGAGGTAACATTTGGAAGGACCAATGAAGCCTTTCTTTAGGAGATTCTCCCAAGTTAAGATCTTCCTTTGATACACTAGCCAGATGAATAACTTTATTTTCATCTAGTGGGGGCTTTGCCATAGTTTCTTCCATGCTTGATCAGGATTCACAAAGTTAAATCCTGTAACTTCCTGTTTAGCCTCTTTGAGGTTAAAGTTACCTTCGGTGTTCTTTCCCCATCTTAATTGGTCAGCTGAGGAGGAAACCAGAATCCTTCTATGCTCTAGATCCTGGGTGAGAGCGTCTGCCTTGGCCTTCAGAGGACTCTCGTCACTGTATCTTAGAACCTTCCAATTCCTCCATTTTCCATTATTCCTTCCTTAGTCCCATAAATATTTTACCAAAACTAGACCTTTGCTATCTGTATCACTTTTGAGATCTGCTAATTCATCCCTATAAGGGTTGGGTTCTTGTTGCCAGTTGTCCTCCCAAAATCTAGCAAGGTTCCTTGCTTGGATTTCCCAGAAACAGTATTGTTGAACAATACTTGTATTTTCCTAGGCAAGGTTCCAAATATGTGAGCCCCTGATTTGCCCTGATATTCTAATCTGATCCTTCTCCTGCCAATACTTGGCATACTTTTGTTTCCAAAGCTTAGCCCAAGGGGCATTCGATTCCTTGATCCATCTCCACCAAAGCTTAGCTCCCGAAACTCTGTTGAGGGTCTCAAGATCACGAAGCCCCAAGCCGCCATGGCTTTTGGGCTTGTAAAGCTTGTCCCAGGCTACTAAAACCCACTTCTTTTTCTCTTCCCCTATGCCCCACAAAAAGTCCCTTTGTATACTTCTTATCTACTACTTAATGCCTTGAGGAGCAGGAAGAGCTGCAAACATGAAAATGGGAATGGCCTGCAAGATCGCCTGTGTGAGCACAAGGCGCCCCGCCATATTTAGTGACCTGCATGTCCATTTTCTGACCTTGTACTGAAGTTTATTTAATATTGGCTCCCACACTCTTACTAAGAGGTTTGTCAGTAAGAGGAATGCCAAGATATTTGGAAGGTAGTTGTTCCCTTTGAAATCCAAGAATTCTGGTAATGTTTCACTGAATAGCAATATTAGTGTTAAAGAAAAAGAATTTGGACTTGTTAAGGCTTACCTCTATGCCTTCTGCCATAGCAAAGTCATTTAAGATGTTTTTGATTGCTCTAGCTTCCCTAACTATGGGTACGCCCTGCAACATAGTATCATTCACAAATTGTTGATGATTGTTTGCCACTCCATCCTAGGTGAGTTTGATGCCCTAGATTCGCCCTTCACATTTGCCTTTTTGATTGCTCTACCTAGCCCTTCCATCATGAGGACAAAGAGGAACTGTGAGAGTGGATCTCCCTATTTGAGTCCTCTGGAGGGTGTGAAGGTTCTTGATGGAGCTCCATTAAGCAGTATGGGAAAACTGGTCGTGGTGCCTAGTGCCATAACCCATCTTATCCAATTTTGGTCAAAGCCATATGCTTTTAGAATTTCTCTTATGTAAGACCAGCTTAGCTTGTCATAAGCTTTTGCTAGGTCCAAATAAATGATCATACCTGCTTGTTTGTTGCTTTTGAGAGAGTGTACCACCTCATGAGCTTGGATTATATTGTTGAGGATTTGTCTTCCTTCCACATATCTTGTCTACTCCTCCGAGATGAGAGAAGGTAGTAGGGGCTTGAGTCTGTTGGCTATTACTTTGGAAATAATTTTATACACCACATTACATAATGCTATGGGTCGAAAACCATCCGAAGTCATGGCATTTTCCTGTTTTGGGATCAAAGCTATGAAGGAAGCATTAAGAGCCTTCAGAACCTTCTTGGACTTTCTTGAGTCTTCCATAACCTCGAGGATATCCTGTTTGATTGTTTCCTAGTAGGATTTGAAGAAGTATACATTGAATCCATCCGGGCCTGGTGCTTTTCCATTCTGCATTTCATTAATTACTTCACTAACCTCCACTTCTGACACTGGCTTTTTAAGATTGTGGTTGTCCTCTCTAGTGACCAGCTGAGGGATATACTGAGTGAAATGGTCAATGAACTTGGATCTATCCTCCAGTGGCTCCTTTGCAATATTTAAGAAGTGTTGTACAAGGTCATTGTGAGAGACAAGCTCAATCCCTTGTGAATGTTTGATCTTTGTGATTCTGTTGTGAGCCCTGTGAGCCATAGTGGATTTGTGAAAGAACTTTGTATTTCTTTCTCCCTCTCTAATCCATTGTATTCTAGATTTATGCCTCCAGAAAATTTCCTCTTGTAAGCATCGATCTTCCCATTCTTTCTACAAAGAGTCAGTTAGTTTTTTCCACTCTTCGGTGAAGCCATCTGTGATGTTGATCTGATTGATCTCCTAGAGCTTCTGCTCAGTTTCTCTTTTGGCTTTGAAGATATCGCCAAATTCCTTTTTGTTCCAATCTTTAAGTCTAGATTTGATATGTTTAAGTTTTTGTTGGAGCATGAACATTTTAGTGCCCTGAATGTTCAACTCCTCTCTACACCATTTATCAATGTTACTAGTGAATTCAGGGTGTGACAGCTAGGAGTTTTCAAACCTGAAAGGTCTGTTTCTCGGTGTGCCCCTAAAGGTGGCTTCCAGCTGTACGGGCCCGTGATCCGAACCTCCAAAGGGCAGAATGGAAGCTATCATGGCAGGGCCTGTGAGAAGGAGGTCCTCTAAAATTATAAATCTATCAAGTTTGGATGCAACTTGAGAAGCCCCTCAAAAAAAAACTCCAGCGAAGATATTCGATTAGAGAGCGAGGATTTCGGCGAGCTCTGTAAGAACTAGGGTTACGAATGGATGCCCTCGGCCTTCGACTCCTGGGCAAGAACGGCCTGCTCCGAGCTGTCAAGGAAATGGATGCATGCCTGCAGATCGAATACACTCGGAAGATCGCGGACATCAAGAAGCAAACAGCAGATCTAGAAGAGTGGCAGCAGATCGATAGGAGGGATTGGGTGCAGAGGATTAATATTATTCTCTGTTTGTTAAACAGAGGCGTTGCCTGCGTTTGGACTAGGGAGGAAAAGAACTGGGTATACGGATCCAAACACCCCGATTACAGTGAAAAATACAAGAGTACTCTGATCTACAAGGTAAGCATCTTTAATATGCCTCTCCTAGTCAGATTCCAGGGTTTCTATGGCCATAAATATACAATGAACGAGGACGTCGAATGTGGATACGCGGTGGCAGCCAGATCTCTGCTGGTAGGAAGCAAAAAGGCCCGTAACTCCAGAAACACGACGAATCTGCCAGATCGGACGAACAAGCATATGGATCGGGGTCTATACAAGGTCGAGTCGTCAGATCTGAATCATATATTTGTCAGATCTGTTGAAGGTAGACACCACTGTGTACAAATCAGGGAAGGAATGGATGTCTTAGGGTTAAAAATGTTAATCCAGAATATATTGGGAACTCCGGCCGTACACCAAAATCTCGTTTTTTCCGGACAATGTATGCAGGATCACCACACACTCCAGCACTATGGAGTTGCAAATGATTCAACCGTTACAATCAATCTGAGGTTGCGTGGTGGCTGTAAGGGAACCAGTTCAAAAACTACAGGATCCTTCCGGGATGCAGTTAATGGAAAGGAACCAATGAATCACAGAACAGCACCTGCATCAGAGCCTCCAGGCCCATACATAGTTGAACAGAAGCAAGAAACACCCTTACTTACTGTTGCAATGCCGGAGGTAACAGATCTATACTCAGATTTATTGCATAATGCAGTTATTTGCAGATTTAACGGTTATTGGCCCAAAGCAGATGTATTGCATCAATGGGTATTCACAGCATGGTCACCCAAATGTGAAATATACCTTTGCCCTAAAGGTTTCTTCATAGTCAGGTTTAACACTGAACTGGAACGAGACAGCATCATAAATCAGGGGCCTTGGTTTTGGGGCAATGCCGGCCTCTTTATCACCCCCTGGTTTCCGGAATTTGATGCCAATACCATGGTTGTTTCGACAATACCTGTTTGGGTAAGGCTGCATAATCTCCCATTACATTTTTGGCACCGAAAAGCTTTAACAGCCATTGGGAACTCCTTAGGAAAACACCTCAAAACAGATGAAGACAGAACTATGAGGGGACTATTCACATATGCTAGAATATGTGTAGAGGTGGATCTAAGTCAAGGACTTCCTGATCACATCACACTGAGTTTTAATAATTCTCTGTGGACGCAAAATCTAGACTACGAGAACACGACCTTCAGATGTCGTAGATGTATGCAGACAGGGCACTTGCAAAATGCATGTCCATTGACTAGTAAGGAGCCAAAAGGGAACAGGAAACAGCAGAAAAAACCAAAAGGTTGGCAGAACACGGGACCACTCGAGGAGGAGGCACTAAACACAGAACCCGTAGATGTATAAATGAAACAGGGGGAAGAGCCTAATGAAGGAGATAAAAAACCCAACGAGGAGACATATAACCAGGTATTGCAGAAAGACCCGCAATTGGATTTAAGCGGAGTCAAAAGAGCACACAGCCCAGAAGGATCGGACTCAGAAAAAGAACAACCAGCGTATTCAGGTGAAAAACAACTGGCTGTATTTGAACCCTCTACCAGCACTGGAGTCTGGTGCAAAGTAGAAAAGAAAAAAGGCAGAAGAACATAGGCCTGCAACCATTTACTATTATATCTGCATGTATTCCTGATATCTCAGGAACTATTTTTTGCCTTTTTGTGCTTTCATTTCTATATGCTGCCTGATTTTACAGGTTCAGCCATTTTTGACAGATATTAGATGACCTTGCGTGGAACATCTAAGTATATGAACTCTATGCTGGCTTATGACATAGGTATCACTGTTGGGCACAGTGAACCTAGCATAATCATAGCGATATCAATGTAATTTTCCAATCATAATGAAAAATTACAGATTTTTCCAGTGGAAAAAAAAACTTGAGAAGCCCCTCCCCTCTTGTTGTTCCATGTGAAGGTTCCATTTATTGTTTCAGTGTCCACTAGTCCCATGTTCATAATGAAGTTCTGGAAGGCCATGGAGTTGCTGCCTAGCTGTCTAGTGCCTCCTTTTTTCTCTGAAAGAGATCTTATCATATTGAAATCTCCTGTAATGATCCAGGGCATATTCGGATGTCTTGCTCTTAGATCCTCCAGTGAGGTGAGAAGCTTGAGTTTGTCTGCTTGCTTTTGGGGTCCATAAACATTTGTGATCATGTATATCTCCTTATCACCTACAGGTTGACAAACCAAGGAAAGATAGTTCCTAGATGCTTCAACATCCAGGATTCCAAATTTCTGTGGATCCCACAGTGTGAGAATCCTCCCTGCCGAGTTGTTTTCCTTAACCTCTAGATACTCATACTTGATTAACCACTTATTATGAATTTTCCTTATCTTATCCATCGAACATTTTTTTTCCTGAATAAACACCATATTTGGTTTTTCCTCTTTCATTCTGTTGCTGAGATTTCTTTGTTTCCTTCTATTTTCTATGCCTCTAATATTCTAGGTTGTGAGCTTCATTAAGAAAGGTTTTCAAAGGAATAACTAGTGCGATATTTCATCTTACCTGAGTTAATCAATAGTTTCCCACATTCATGCAACAACTCATTCTGTCTTTTTCTTCCTCTTTTCCTGCCTGAGCTCTTTGGATATTGTGCCTGTGAATTCTCCATCATTTTGACCCCACTTGGTTCCTGGCTATCATGATTTCTTTTGACTCCATCTCCCTTCGATTGTCACCTCCATAGGAAGAGTTGTTGTACTCTGTCATAATCCTCTTTCGGCAGGGAGTCCACTCCTATGTTCTTTCCTTGTTCCAGAAATTTCTCTAGATCTAGATTTTCCCTATCTAGAACCTCCTGTAGTTCATGGTCCTTCATTCTTGCTTCACTTGGAGTCATCTCATGGCCCCTACTGATTTCCATGTAGCTTGGTAGATCATCCTTTTGCTGGTTGGTTATTGTGATATCCTCCATTTTAGCTTCCTCATCCTGCTCCTTGGTTATATTTTCCATGTCCTAGACTATACCCTTGTCCCCCTCTTCTTCCTCTAGGACCTCGGAACTATTGTGTCTTGTATGTTTGTCCTCATTTATCTTCTTGTGTGGACGTTTACCTCCTTTCCCTTTTCCCTCAACCTTGGTGAAACCCTCATGATCTCTATCCACAGTAGTCTTCCCACTACCTTCCATATTGATTGTCTCTGAATAGATGCCCATGTTCATGGCATTTGCGGCACCTAAAAGGGATGTGCTCATAGTCCATAGTCTGCACCCATTCTTCATCATGCACTTCTAAAATTATTGCTTTCAGAAGGGCTCTAGAAAAGTCCATTTCCACACATATTTGGGCGAAAGAGGTATACTTCCCTTTAAGAGTTGCCTTCGAGATCTTTAGAAAATGCCCCAGCTTGTTACCTATTGTTTTCAAAGATTCTAGTAGCCAATAATCCAGAGGAAGGAAGTAAAGTCTGATCCAAACCGGTACTAATGTGAATGTTTTATGTTCCGAGACAAAGTTCATCATCCATGGCCACATGTAGAGTCTTGTCGCAGCATAGAAATATGGCCCCCCTTCGAACACTCTATCTTTGTCCTCTAGGCTTGTGAATACCATTGTGAAGAAGCCTTTAGAACCCAGATGAAGATGTATTTCCCCCTTTGGCTTCCAATGGCTCTTTATCCAGACATGTAACACCCTCTCCCTTGGTCATTGCCCCATGAACTTGCAAATGATCGCATGTTTCACCATATGATCCCTATGTGCTTGAATCGTTGGATTGCTCAATATGACCCGGGGAATAATGCTTGATTTAGGTTTGTAGACCCCAGTTGTCCTTATGTAAGTCGGTTTTTCACCGCTACCTCCATTTTCCTTTTATTTACTTGTTTCCTGTTGATCCCCTTCCCGATCCTGAAGTCCGTTTCTTCCAAATGTGCCCTTGCTTCTTGCCTCTGATACCTTCTCCAGAGGTTTTTTGAAATGCTTCTTTCCCACTTCCTTACTTCCTTCTGTGACTACCTAACTATAGGAGGGAGCAACACTCCCCCCTGCGCATCCCGCCATGGTACATTGAGTCAAAACCCTAGCGCCAATTCCAACCCTAGCTCAAGTTGCAGTCCATTTTTCGCCCTCCAGAATATCAAATATATAAATATTCTAGTTATACATTTAATTAGAATTAGTTTTTATTATTAAATTTTCAAGATTTTAACAAGGCATGACATTTTCCAGAATTCGAATTATTTCAGTACTTCATTTTTGAAGAGGCATAACTTGAGATATACTCAACCAAATTAAGCTTAGAATAGCTCATTTGAAAGCTATAATACGAGAACAAAATTTGGGATGATCTATTTTAGAAAATATCATCATTAATTGACCCAAAAATCTAGTGGAAAGAAGAGTGAAAAATTTGACACAAAATTAATTTTTATATTAATTTGGACAAAGTTTATTAACTTTAGAATTCCTCCTCCAACAACAAATTAGACTCAACATGAGCAATCGCATCTTCAATTCTGTTTGAATTTTATTCTATTTTATTTATTTTCATTTTTTAGTGAGAATGGATTTTTGTTTTCCAAATTGAATTTATTTTTGCATTTTCAATTTAATATTGATTTGTTTTTGCAAGAAAATAGTGGAAGAGATGAGGAGAAGAAGATTTCAATAAATACGAATGCTCCAGCAATAGAAGAATGGAATTTTGGCCCAATGAAAATTGATAGAGAAGATTTATTCTTCAACAAACTTTCCTATTCTAAATTCTTTTGTAAATATTATAAATATCATAATTCTAAAAGGACTTCTGTAATAGAAATTTAGAGTTTTAGGTGCAAGGAGATAAAATCTCAGATCTAGGGATTATTGAGGATTTTTCTTTTGCATTTTGAATTATGTATGGAGAACAGAGTTAGAATTATTGCAGCACTTGTTGTAACAGCAAAAGTTCAAAGATTTTAGAGGACTGTTGGAGACCAAAGTCAGAGAAATGGATTCAATAAATTGGTATTTCTAATACTATTGTTTTAAATACTAGTTTCATTTTATGATGGCGGTAATGTGTCATTTTATTCATATTTGTACACATTTGTTGGTATGAGTAATTTGTCTCATTCATATGTTATTATTTATCTCTGCCCTTATGGGTTGAATTTTGATTTCTGAGTAACTATTTACTCATAAATTTGTCTTTTAATATTGATTTAACAAATAATGATATGTTTGAACTATTTCCCCATATTATTGTTTAATTATTCGAATTACTAATTTAACAATTAATATCATTTTGAGAACTACTTCCTAAATGTTGTTGGTTGATTATTTCAGTTAAGAGGTCTCTAAATAGAATGTGTTTTGGTATTCATAATATTATCTAATTGAACTACTTCGTTAACTTGATATTCATTATAAGCCAAATATATTTAAATCTTAATCATTTAAATATCTTTCTCTCGATTGGGTTAGATCTATATCTGCCTAATTGAGATAGGATTAGGATTTAGTTCCTTTTGCTTGAATTTTATAATAGTTTTGCATTTAGATTTAATTCTACATCCCTAAAAGTCCTCTTCACAAAGAGGAAAGCTTTAGTTGTGGCTTGGTTGAGCCCCAGATTAGTTTAAGGATCACTTTCTTGCCTGATCAGCAAGAGGGTTGATATGATGTCTCTTCTCCATTGGTGGATGAAAGTCATAATTTAAGCCATTTTGGAGATTGAGAAAAGGTAACTCGACCCAGTTAAACCAGTTGGATCTACCATTCCAAACAGAAAATGAGTTGCTTTAAGGTTCGGATTGGGTGGTCATCCCCCATGTTGTTGCAGCGAATTTCAAGGCTTCAACATTTTGGCACTAGAAGGAGGGAATGGAACTTGTTGTCTATTGGAGTCTTTGAATTCTAACAATTTTTTTTTTTATTGCGATGACTCTTCTTAAACTTCCAATTTGTAGTTGTATCCATATACGTGCATCTTCCAATACTCCACCTAAAGTGGTAAGAATCTTGTCTCAGGTAATGTTTAATGGTAACAAGAATAATTCTGCTTTTAATCATGCCTTTCAATTTATTAAAAAAAATCAAATTCTAATTTTCATGATATTGATGAAGGAATTTTATAGAAGATTTTTACTCTTACATTCATGGCAAAAGCTAGAAGTTGGTATCAATGACTTCCAGTTTCCTCAATTCACAGTTGGGATCAATTTGTTACAATATTCCTTCGTAAATTTTACAGCTATAACTACAAATAGGTATGTGACAATTTTGAATATTTAAAAAGATTCGAAAATGAATCTTTGATTGATTTTACCATTAGGTTTCATTTAAATTGTTTGAAATTTAAAATTGAAGAAAAACCTACGGAAAAGGAATTATTAAATTGCTATGGATATATTTTTTCTCTTCCTCCCATTCATAATCCATGTGAAATTATTTCAAGCTTTGCTCAAGCTCCTTCCAATTACATTAACAAAATTGAGAATTCCAATATGAAGATGCAAACAAATTATGATGAAGTGGCATGTATTATGTACAATCAATTCCTTCATTTAGTGCACACTTCCTACAGTATTGATAGTGATCAGGATGCACCTTCACATGTCATTGAATCTCAATCACAAAGCTTGGGAAATTTTACTATTCAAATACAAGAAAATACTAGAAATAATCTTGAAAAGGACACCACTTTGAAATCTGAAAAATAGCGTGCTTCAGATTTAGAAGATCAAAGCATAAAACAACAAGTACAAGAAACGATTAAAATTCCCAATAATACGTAACCTGTTGTGCAAATTTCTAAATTCTTTTACGATGAGAAAATTCCAAATTTAGAACAACAAAGCAACATTCTTCAAGAAATCACAAGTACACAAATAAATTATCTTAAATCTAAAATTTACAATGATCAAAATGCATAAGAGTTCTTAAATAGAGAAACTTTTAAATCCATTGCTTCTGATTCTCATTTTTCCCTTTATCCTGGTATTTTTGCTGATAACAATTTATCCTCTCTTAACTCTAATGATATTTCAGAAAACAGAGAGGCTGATCTTAACAAATTGCCAATTAGTTTTTAACAAGATAGAGAATTAATTTTTAATCATTCTTCTCGCATTAATGAACATGTGTTTTATATTCCTTCTTGTTTTGATACATTGGATAAGATCGAAGGGAATTTTAATGAATGTTATGAGGTCATTTATGATAGTTACTTTGACATTGAGGATATTGATTCGTCTCATTCTCAATTGAATCCTCGTGATCAAAGTCAGATTACATGTGAAAATGAAAAACACTCTAGTTCAGAGATTGTTTCAAATAGTTCTCATTTTCAGACAATTAATCATACTCATGATCTCAACATTTAAGAAACCAACCCAATCTATGATTTATATGGTGATCAAGCTCTCATTCCTATTCATAATCATGATTCTATTTCTAATTACAAGTTGGCATCAACAATCATTCTAATTGCATTATTTTGGCTAATTCTTGTGAAAAGGAAATTGTTTTAAATTAGTTCCAATTGTGCTGTAACACTAGTGTAAACTACGATTTGATTTTGTTATTGTTTCTTCACTTATTTTGTTGAAGTTGAGATTTGTTTTCTGTTTTTAGTTTTCGATTTTTAGATACTTTATGCTGGCATATTGAACAACTCAGTATTGAACACTCAATTGATGCGCTGCCTGAATGGGAAAATGAAGTTTCATATTCTAATCATGAACATCAAGAGCTATTTCTCTTCCAATTCCAATTAATGTTCATTTCTTATCAATTACTTCTATCTTCTCAAATGCAGTATCAACAAGAGTGTTTATTTCCACAATATGACCAACAATCTAATTTAATTAATGATCTTCCATTGTATCTAACAATTTTCCATTCATATTTCATAGACGCATTTGAAAAATATTTGGAAAGTTTTCTTTTGTGGAAGGTTTTTAATAGTTTGACATATGCACATGACGCTAACAGATTTTTGTTGGCCATTATATCTAAAATATCATTTCCACGATCTTGCTTGTTATCTTCTCTTTTGAATCCCTTCCAATCATTAATAGAAATTCATTAAGGTTTCTATGATCCAATTGAAATTCAACTAGAAAAGACATTTCTAGAGAAGGTAATTGTCAATAAGTTGCTAACAATATGAGTACATTCTTCTTTCAGATTTATTTTTCTTAGTTTAATTATATTTGAATTTTTGTTCTTAATGTTTGACATGTACATACATGCAGGAATTAAAATTCTTACATGGTCACATTGGAAATATCACTATACCTAGTCATGTTTCCTTCATTAAGTTAGAAATAGGAATAGATTAACTTAGATTATATTTCTTGTTGTCTGCATTTATTTCATTATTTCAGATTTTCAATAAGAAAATAATGAATCCAACTTTTTCTAAGAAACCCCTTTTATTTTTGGAAAGCAACTTTTAATATTTTAGAAGATTTTAGATCATACGTATTTGTGAACCCCTTAATTGTCTTGTTTTGCAAAAATTCATCACATTGATCATACACGAAGAAATTCCAAGAATTTGCTACACCTTGACAATTTTTTTATTCATAAGTATTTCTAAAAAGAGTTTGTTTTCACCACTCTTGTTTTCCAATATAAATTTGAGGTGGATGCAATTTGAAAATTCATAACTTAGCATTTTTAGATTAAACAAGTAGGTGATGTTGAACATATGCGAATTTTGAGAAGATTTGGGAGAACTGGAAGATCCATGAGGTGAAGTTATAGTCAATTCTCTTGCAGGTATGCATTTACAGGTTCACCATCGTCTATTGTTAGTTTTATTTTTTTCCAAAGGTTATTTCTTATTTCTGTTTGGTTTCTTTTATAGGTATTCATCGACTTGATTATGGAGACTTAAGATAAGCAAGCAGCCATACGTTTTCAAATCCACAAAATGTTCAGGGAAGTATTATTGGTTGTTCATCATAATTTGAGCATTTTTAATTTTTCTTTCATTCATTAAAACCCCAACAGGCCTTTAAAAATAGTATCGGAAGATTCATATCGAAGCACTCTAATAGCATAATTGTCATAATTCGAAAAGCTCTGATAAACATATTCCCTTATCCAATATTTTGGATATCTATTAAAAGGAATTTTGTTAAATGGAGAAGTTAACTTGGTCACTTTCTTTTGAATTGAATACCTAAAGAAGTTGCCAGACCCACAAAATGCCACATCTCATGTCACATTTCGCATATCAGAGGTTTTCAATTGAATATATTTTTAATATCTCGAATCGTCGATCTATGATAGTTGACTTCACCAATATTGCAATGTTCAAATCACCCCGAACCCAATACAACATATAAATTCAGTTTTAAAAGATATTGCATCTGCTCATAAAATCACAATTTTGTTGGGATATATGTTTAAATATTTCTAATGTCCCAGATCTGATATGAAATTAAATCCATATAAGTAAATTATCACGTTCATTCCTCATCACACATTGGCGTATCAACGATGTTACATCTCGTACTCAAAACTTCTAATTTCCGATGTCTTATAGAATCCAATGCTGGTCCCACCAATGAGCCTCATCATCTATCACATTCCCGCATATCACAAGAATAAGATCAGCATTTATTTTTCCTAATTGATCTGATATTTGATATGATTATTCTCCGATATTGCAACTACTCCATCTCAATTTCCCATTGCATATGCTCTTATCACAAATTTTCTATCGCAACACCGATAATGCATCATAAGGCTCAAATAAAGATTTGTCTTAAGACCTTCCGATGCGATAGTCCTCAAAATATGCCTCTCTACCATTATCTTTTAATTGTTATATAACACTCTATCATATATCGAAAAAGGTAAATCTCGCAGGTTGGAAATTATGAATGGCATAAAATCTTGTGATGCAAAACCTCCGATGAAGTGTTGTGTTGTATAAAAGATTTTAAGGCACTCTTGGGCGACCATTATGGTAGTAAAGCAATTGATAAGAATTTTGCAACATGGTTAAATCATTCTCAATTTCTCTTATATTTAAGTTTTGATATTTCACTCTTTAGTTAATATACAAAATTCAAGACCTCTCCATCTACACATATGTATTTCATTATCTTGGATTTGGTTTTAATGGTGAACAACTTATGAAAATCATGGAGTTGATATGAAACTTACAATATTATGAGAACATTCATCGTTGCGAAACATTGTTTCATTCTAATTTTTTATGGAATTTGTTTATTTTTTATTCCTTGAACATGAAACATCGTTTTCTTTAAGTTTACTACTCGCTTTAGCATAGATTTAATAAATGATGATTTTGGGTCAATAAAATTTCTTCATGTTTTTAATTTTAATTAAAGGAAGAAGTTGTCTTTTATTGGAAGAAAATGATACCTCTCAGGTAATATTAAATGCAATTCTCCAATGGTAAGTTTCATGTGCCCACTTCCATTTATTTCATTACTTTAGTTTTGTTTTTAGTTTTGGTTTTAGTTTTTATTGATCTTAAACTCTGTCTTTTTCAGGTCTCCATCAACGTTTTGCACCTCTACTAGATCAGTTTTAAAGTTCATTCTCTTTTGTTTAGTTTTCTTTGAGATTCTTGAAAGAAGCAATAATGATCCTCATCAAATCAGCTAAACTAGGGAGTTTCTAAACCTCTAGTCTGTTTCCTTAAGCATTTCTTTTATTATAAAATGGTTAAGATGCTTTTTTACAAGTTTTGCTTCGAAACAAGAAAGTTTGCATCAGATAGAGACTTCTCATTTAACATATTATCCATCATCACTGTTATTAATCCTCTACATTTTAAGAGCCTCATTTCTTGTAACTTTGCAAGATAAAAAAATTTAAATCTCAACATTAGAAGGAATGTACATATGCTTATTTTCTTTTTTGTTGAGATATTTGTATAACTAGTCTTGTTGGAGTTTATCATTTTGGATTTTTCTTTTAGTTTTTGCTTTCTTCATTTTTATTTTTGTTTGTTGATTTCTTTTCTTACTTTAGCTTAAGGTCTCTTTCCCTTTTTCTTTCACTTTTTATTTCATTTTGGTGACTCCGCCATGATTTATATGAAAGGCCTTTTTCCTCGCTTGACAGCGATGGGCATGCATGGGAAATGTCTTAATCCATTTCAATGAATTTCATTTAACATAAGGGAATATCCTTATGGAAAAATAAGATCATTTGGCTTTAAATCTTTTTCATGAAGGAACACACATCCTTACTAATTGATATAGTTTACTTTTTAAGGAAAGAACTGATTTGAGTTTAACACAATGAATCCCTCCCAGCCCTCCACATAAAATCCTCTGATTGATAGTTACAAAGAAAGAATTTGGAGTAAACATTATGAAATTATTGTGTCCATTAAACATAAATCTCTATTACTATCCCACCTCTTTCACTCAAATACATCATAAACTAAAATCTTGCAAATGCGCTTATCAAAATGGTGATTAAAAGAGGAAGCATGGGAAATACAAGTAAACCATTCAGGCTATAGACGCTCGCTGCTAGCGGGAATAGGTTTGTATGGCATAAAAGACAAATTCATCGGGGTATTGTTCAAACTCACTAGTAGTGAAGTAATGTCATAAATAATCATAAACTAGATATATGCTTTATCAAAAACTCCTATCTCTACCTTCTTCTATTATTATATGAGGTAGTTTTAAAATAAATCTTCCCAAATTTGGATTCATGAATTTTACTTAACTATGTTTTAAGTACTTATCTTTACAAAATCATATTTTTTAATCTATTTATGTGGGATCTATGGAAATATTTTACAGTTATATGATTTTGTGATTTCCATTATTTTTAACCTTTGGGTAAATTAAAGTTCATTATCTTTAACTAGAAATAGTTGGTTCTTCCTAGTGTATCGCCATTGTTGTAGGAAAAACCCAACACCCCCTATTAATTGAAATAATGGGGACCCTTTCCTTAAATATTTGGCTAAAATAACTTTTATGATTTTCATTTAGTTTTGTGTCTTGCAATTTTATGATTTTAATTTTTTATTTTTGTTGGATTTCTATTTCGATTGTTTCATTGAGTTCGACTTTTAGCAAGCTTTCCATCAGTACTTTTTTTTGGCTCATTTGGCAGCTCAGTTTGAAATGTCACCTAATTTATGATTGGATATTTTCCACTCCCTTGGCCTTATAATATGTATAAACTATAAAGCATCATTGTGTTTCATTAATTTATCCTTTTTCTTTGTTTTTGTAAATTATTTATTTTGTCAATACTTCATTATTTTCATAGCCCCTGAGACCAAGAACCACACTAAGGCCTTAAGCCTTAATCATATCATAACCACATCATATATCGTAATTTGCATATTGGAGGTTATCAAATGAGCATACTCCAAATATCTCTGATCCCTTGATATTCCCATTTGCTCATTCTTCAGTAAACCTTCCACCCAATATCACATCATCCATATCGCAAAATCTTTGTATCGCAAACATTTGATCAGAAGCAATTCTTAACATTTTCAAATAAGAAACCACCAATGCAAGACCTTCAAATTCCTTTTCACTCATTTTTTGATAAAATGACTTCGCCAATATTCTGATGTTTACATAACCCTGGAACCTATATAACATTTAAACCCAGTTCTGAAAGATATCGCGTCCATGCATAAATCGCAATTTCGGTTAAGGCACATGTTTAAAATTTCCGATGTCTTGGCTCTGATATGCAATTAAATCTTCATTATAAAATTATTAGGTCCGCTCACCTCGGGACTTTTTGTAATGACTATTGTTTGAAACATCTGATACCCCTAATCCGATAGAAAATTTAACTGCAGTATATTACAAGATCAGGTCTGCTCACCTCAGAACTTTTGGGATGGATCTTATTCATAAGCCTCCGATCGTCGATATTCTCTCATCCCCGATCCTCCGATCTTCGATGTCCCTCATAGCTTAGATAATCTTTGTCTAACCTTTGTTTTAAAAAGTTCATATAATTTTTGTTTATTAACATTTATAATTTATTTTAATATTTTGTATATAATATTTGATATTATTTAATTTATTGTTTATTAAATTAATTAATTATTAATTAATTTTAGTTAATATGTAAATTTTTATTTTGTAATTAATTTATTTAATTTTATAATTTGAGAATTCTAGTAGAAATTGTAATTAATTCAACCCTATTTTTAGTTTGTAATTTGATTTAATTGCTTTTAAATAGAATGTATATAATTAATGTAGAAAATTATAATTAATTAGCAATTAATTATTTTCAGTTATACATTTAATTAGAATTAGTTTTTATTATTAAATTTTCAAGATTTTAACAAGGCATGACACTTTCCAGAATTTGAATTATTTCAGTACTTCATTTTTAAAGAGGCATAACTTGATATCTACTCAACCAAATTAAGCCCATAATAGCTCATTTGAAAGATATAATAGAGGAGAAAAATCTAGGATGGTATATTTTAGAAAATAACATCACTAATTCACCCAAAAATCTAGTGGAAAGAAGAGTGACGAATTTGACACAAAATTAATTTTTATATTAATTTGGACAAAATTTATTAAATTTAGAATTCTTCATCCAACAACAAATTAGACTCAATAGGAACAATCACATCTTCAATTTGAATTTTATCTATTTTATTTATTTTCATTTCTTAGTGAGAATGGATTTTTGTTTACCAAATTGATTTTATTTTTGCATTTTAAATTTAATTTTGATTTGTTTTTGCAGGAAAACAGTGAAAGAGATGAGGAGAAGAAGATGTCAATCAATAAGAATGCTCCAGCAATAGAAGAATGGAATTTTGACCCAATGAAAATTGATGGAGAATATTTATACTTCAACAAATTTTCCTATTCTAATTTTTTTTGCAAATATTATAAATACCAGATTGTAGAATGTAAGAAATGCTTCTCTTCTCTGCAATTCTGGCATTCTAAAAGCACTTTATTAATAGCAATTTAGAGTTCTAGGTGGAAGGAGAGAAAATTTAAGATCTGGGGATTATTGAATATTTTTCTTTTGCATTCTGAATTATGTATGGAGAACAGAGCTAGCACTATTGTAGCTCTTGTTGTAACAACAAAAGGTCGAAGATTGTAGAGGAATGTTGGAGAGGAGAATGAGATAAATGGATTCAATAAATTGGTATTTCTAATACTATTGTTTTAAATACTAGTTTCATTTTATGATGGCAGGAATGTGTCATTTTATTCATATTTGTGCACTTTTGTCGGTATGAGTAATTTGTCTCATTCATATGTTATTATTTATTTTTTCTCCTATGGGTTGAATTCTGATTTCTGAGTAACTATTTACTCATAAATTTGTCTTTTAATATTGACTTAACAAATAATGATATGTTTTGAACTATTTCCATGTATTATTGTTTAATTATTTGAATTATTGATTTAACAATTAATATCATTTTGAGAACTACTTCATAGATGTTGTTTGTTGATTATTTCAGTTAAGAGGTCTCTTAATAGAATGTGTTTTGGTATTCATAATATAATTTAATTAAACTACTTCGTTAACTTGATATTCATTATAAGGAATATATATTTAAATCTTAATCATTTAAATATCTTGCTCTCGGTTGGGTTAGATCTATATCTGCCTAATTGAGATAGGACTAGGATTTAGTTTCTTTTGCTTGCATTTTAGAATAGTTTTGAATTTAGATTTAATTCTACATTCCTAAAAGTCCTCTTCACAAAGATGCAAGATTTAGTTGTGGCTTGGCTGAGCCCCAGATTAGCTTAAGGATAATTTTCTTGCCTGATCAACAAGAGGGATGATCTGATGTCTCTTCTCCATAGGTGGATGAAAATCATAATTTAAGTCATTTTAGAGGTTGATAAAAGGTAACTGGACCTAGTTAAACAAGTTGGATCCACCATTCCAAATGGAAAAGGAGTTTATTTAAGGTCTGGATTGGGTGATCATCCCCCATGTTGTTGCAACAAATTTTGAGGCTTCAATAGAACACAAGATGTATAAAAACTAACTAATGAAACTAATGAGGACTCCAATTATCTTTTAGAAAAAATCAAGCTTCATCTTGTACAACAAAATCCTTAACTCCTTCAAGGCTCATACCTTGAATGGGGACTCTAATCCTCAACTATAAATCTAGGCTCCAACTGGGTCTCAACAAGATCCAAACCAACTTCTCATAAGGCTCCAACCTTTCAAGAATACTTCCAAGAGACCATCTTCATTAGTTGCTCCAAAAAAATCATCAAAATTTCCTTTAAAACATGTCATAAAGATCAGGGGTCTCATATATCAATGTTAACAGGTTATCTAAATCAACACCAAGTCTGCAACAAGGTGTCTCCATAATCTGCTTCAATACATGTCTTCAAGGGGTCCCCAATATTAGCTTCAACATGTTTTCAGTGTTAAAAACAATGGAAACTAGGGCACTACTGGGGGGGGAGGGGAGAGGGGAGAGGGTTGAATCGGGGCAGGGGGGTGAAGCAGTAGTGTGACAAAATTATACAACTCTTGATAATTTATATTTTTTAATCACTTTAGCATCCACTCATGTATTAAACATCATAACTCAATCAAGTAAAATATAACATCATGATCATTTTCATACACATGTGCAACATATATAATACATCAATATTATTTTTATTACTTTAGAAACTACAACCTTCAACTTTGTTATTACATCATTGCACCACAAGCTACTACTTGTAGGTTTATTAGTTGCTATTGAAAGAAACTTCTATCCCTGCTCATTTATAATCTACCACTGAAAGGGACTATTGTCCCTGCTCGTTTATCAAATTTCAATAAAAGGATCTACTTCCCATGCTCGTTTATTGGTTTTCACTGAAAGGGACTCTTGTCCCTACTCATTTATTATCCACTACTAAAATGGAATATTTCCCATCCTCATTTATCACCCATTGATGAAAGGAACTCTTGCCCGTGTAATGCAAGATACCACTTACTGGCCTTGTTGACCCATCTTCAATCCATTTTCATACTAGAACCAATATGCCACTTCTTTCATAAACAAATAAACTTTATCACTTAAACTACTCACCTCGAAAACCATACAATCATCTTAAAAAATCTTTGGTTACTAATAAAACACAAAACTCACCAACAATCACTAATTACTGATCAAACACCAAACATACCAGCAATCATTGATCAAGCCTTCCATATACACCAATAATATCAATCATTACACCAAAAAACCAATTACCAATATCACCAATAACATTCTTCACCTTTGAGATATCAAATCTCAGATTTGATTCACCCTTGATGCATACTAACACTGTGCATCTCATTCACCAATAACCTTCCACTCATGTTGCACTCTTGCACACCCAACACGGTTGCACAAATTCTGCTTATAAAGAAATTTTTACTAATATTTTTGGTTATTGAAAATTTAATTTACTTTCTCTTGAATGCTTGCATGAATCTTCTATTTTTGTCGTTCTCCTACTTTTGTCAAGTCATCTAAATTTTCTCTCCAAGTCTTCTATTTTCGCTACTACAACACCCTCTAAATTTTTGCATATATTCAAAATTTGGAGCCAACTTTAGCCATGCCAATTTTCATTTCTAGTAATAAAATAAATTTCATGCTTGTTCTGTAAGTTTCCAAGTCCATTTGTTAAGAAAACCCAAGTGTCGTCTTTTGGTAAATGAAGTGTCACACTTTGTGAAAGAGAGTTATAGTGCATCTTTAAGAGGCAACTTTAGTACTAATGGGTCTTATCTATCATAAAGACATGAACTATAATCATTCCCAAAGTTTTGCACATTGTTTTTCGGTGTCGTCACTTGTGTCGCAAAGTGTATATTAGGTATCACACTTCGAGGTAAGTGTCATTTTTCTTTCATTTCAATGGGTACATGTTTATTTTGGGTGTTAAGTGTTTCATTGTTGTGTGGTTAATCATTTATGAGTGTGTGATAATGTTAATTCATGTTGGCTTAATCCCTAGTCTCATTGATCCCACACTTGGTCAATTTCTGAGGTGATCCCTTTCCCGATCAACCCCTCTTTTGTCTACCTCCTTGAACTGCACATTGTGTAGTATAAGGCTTCGATCATCATCTCTTTCCTCCTAGAAGTATGCACTGCATAGTCACTACCTCTAAGGACTATGAGTTATGCAGTTGCAATGCTTAGTCTTGCCTCCTGCCCTTGGAAACATCAGAATTTCCTCTTGCAAAGAACCTTCCATTGCGCCCTGCATATTTTCAATTTGAAACAAGGCCTTCCTCACTCATTGATTCCCTCAACTACGTAGTCATTATCCTCCCATAACTATGCACTACATAATCACAATGGATAAGCCTCCATGTTTTCTTCCTTGATTTTCTCAACTATGTAATTCTCTTCCTATGTCCTTCCTGAACTGTGCACTATGCAATCATAATGAGAAATCCCTCCTTACTACCTAAATGAGTTGCCCAATAGCACAATCTTGTGTCTCTAGCCTCCCATAATTGTGCATTGCACAATTAAAGTGAGAAAATCCTCACCACTACCTCATTGATTTCCTCAACTATGTAGTCTTGCTTCCCTGTCCCTCAATGATTGCACATTGCACAAACACAGTGATCAGACCTTCATCAATGCCACATGGAACTATGCACTACACAATCCTTCAGCCTCCTCCTCCATATTGCACTATGTGCCAGATCAATCAATGAATGGCATGAAGAAAAGAATAAACCAGTACATTTCCAGACTAATGTCGTATTTTCATGAATGAATTCCATCTATAGGTATTATATTTTGATATGGTAGGATGATGCTTGAGGAGGAGGCAAGGGAGATCATCCATAATGACACTTATGAAGATATAACCATGAAGAGATCATCAAGCAAGAAGATGGGGGGACACTAGATCATGACAACAGATTGAATATCAAGATCACATGGAAAACTCCATATCAATCAGATTCTTGGAGAATGAAGATGAAGCATATCCAAGATCTTTCATGAAGGTATGAAGGAATAAGCAATAAAAAAAGGTTGGCATTGAAAAATCATCATGAATATCTAAGTCATATTTTACCAAGTCATGGCTTGTACAAATGTCATCGCAAGAGTCACGTGTGTTATTATATCTTTCCACATCATTTGTGGATGTAATTATGTAATTTCCAAAATGAGAAAATGTAAAGTGTGTGGAAGTCCAAAGGTCACACATAGAATGTGAAAAATCACGTAGAATTCTGAAGGTCTCAAGGGAGTTTCAAAAAGTCACATGGAAGTTTAAGAGTCATGAGTGCTCTCAAGAGTCACGGAGGAGGTGGAGAGGCATACCATTTGCTATATATACACCCTCATATCTCAAGCAAGGGATTTTTCACCTTAGCCTCTCAATCCAGGTATAGGAGAGAAGATTAGGCTTTTGAGGAGCAAGTAGTTGCTTAATGTTCCACTATCGAAACAAGTGTTGTATCATTGTAATGGTGTATCTTGGAACTTAACAATTTGAAGATGTTGGAGACGACACACTTTTCATGCATATGTCGTGAATGTTTGTGAGACAATTCTTTTATTGTTTGAGGGATATGTTTAATTAAACACATACTATTGAAAATGAACTATTTTGTTGGATTTAGTAGGCATCATTGGATCAAGTATCTTATGTTTTCATGACCGTTATTTCTTTGTGAACTATTTTTTAATATTAATAATGATTCTTTAATATCTATGCATGTGTCTTTATTAGGATGATACTAATAATTTTCTCTTAAAGACTCACCTTCTTTTCTGTTTCATGAAAGAACCATTATACACTCTACAATTGAATACATCATAAGGCTAACTTACTTGCTTATCTTGAAAGTGCATGTGTTTGTCTTGTGTCGGTTATTGCATCCAAGGTAAATCTCTATGACAATGGAAATTAACCATACTTCCAGTTAGGGCTACTATTCCAAATGGTGTGAGGTATAACTAGGAATTCATATCGGGGAGACCCCTTACTTTTGGTGGTATCCAACATTGTCAAAAGTTCTGGAACTAGAAGGAAGGCATCCCTTTTATGTCTAAAAATTCAAAACATTATCATAAAGAACCTTCCACACAAGGAATTAATTATCTGATTCCAACTCCAACTCACAATTCTGAGAAACAAGAGTCACCTATCCAAGGTCAGAGCATGCATACAAGCTTATTTATGATAATCTCAAGGCACTTCAACCTATCAATTGTCGAGTTGTTAGATCTCTTATATTGCTTCCTGTCGCATATTTTCTTTCTCATAAGAAATCAAGGAAAGAGATAACCCACCGTGGTGTGTTGGTCTCTTCGGTCGAAGAATTAGTCACTGCTACTCTTGAAGATCTAGTTGTTTCACTTGAATATTCCATTCATTAAGGAGATATTCCACTGCCTATTGAGGAAAACCTAGACAAAGATGGGGAAGATTTTTTTTTTCCGATGAAGAATAGCTGAGGGAAGAATAATAGCCTCATAATTACGAGGATTTGAATAGAGGAAGAGAAGAATGATTCTGAATCAGAAATTGAGGAGGAAAAGGAGAACAAAGGCACGGGAAATGACCACTTGGATTGGATGGCCCAGGGGCCTCTTGCTCTTTCGGTAAGTCTTCATCGCTTACCAAAGCACCTAGAAAATGTGCTTACCAAGTACAATCTTGATAAAATAAAAAAGGTTGAAGACAATATGGATGAATTCTCCTTACATCTATAGATGTTAGAGGTATGTTTTGATGATGTTTCTTGTAGATTATTTCTATACACTCTAGAATGTAGAGTAGTAGTTCGGTATCATATCCTTCCACTAAATTCAATCCATAGTTGAAGGGAGTTTAGACAATTGTTCTTATAAAAGTTTGATGATGATAAAGCTCCATCCATGTTACTTAAAGATCTTTAAAACATTAAGATGGGGGATAAAGAAAATGTTAAGTATTTCAATCAAAGGTTCACACATATTTTGAATAAATGCCACATTGATGTTCAACTACATGATACTATTACCAAAGATTATTATACCACCTCCTTTCCTACTAACATTTCCATTTTTTTTCATGAAGATGGATAGGTTGACTAAATCCTTGAAGTTGTTAACCAACAAAGTATCAGAATTCAAGAGGAATTCAAGTGAGGATTCAAATAGTAATAATTCCTTCAAGTTGTTTCTTAAGAAGAATTTCAATCAATCTGCTAAATATGCACAAAGCTCCATTGTTGTCTTCAATGTTGAAAACTTCGGCATGGAAGACTATTGTACCTTTAATTAAGAGGCTCCTTTAAAGAAAACATGCCCTCAATGGAAACACAACATGAATGCTATGGTTGTAAACGTTCAAAAAAGTTTAATAGCAGAAGAAAATTTGGAGCAAACACAAGAAACTACTAAACCTACCTCGACAAAGGAAAACACAAGCACTATTGATTCAATTTTCACATTTGATATAATACTTAGCAATAATCAACATGGTGCTAGTGAGCCCTCAATGGTTGATGCTCCTCCTCAACAACTTGTTAGTCAATATAACTTGAGGATAAAAGGATAAATGCCTAGGAAATATGTGGGTAAGAAACTAGAAAGGAAAATATTGCTTCTACTAGTCCTTCTCAAGGAACTCAAAGAAAACCCGGGAACACACAATTGCACAAGAATGTTTCAGGAAACAACAAGAATAAGTCCGCCACCCTTAAGGTATCAAATACAGTCATAAAACCTACCACTTCAGCACACCCTACTCAAGATGAAGACATTGATTACAATATTATTGAAGATATGAAGAAGGCCCGTGCAAATATTTCCATATATGAACTAGGCAAGATAGTGGGGCAATGTGAGTTGATCATCCAAGCGTTTGAATCTCATGCTCCATTAGGTAGAGCGAATTCCGCTTCTCAAGCCTCATCTAGTAAGATTGCAACCATTCTCAAATCAATTGTTAATGAAACTAACATAAATGCTAGGTCTACTTCCCCCATTTTCTTTTAATGTTCAAATTATTTAACCATAATGTCCATAATTGCCTAGTTGATTCGAGTGCATTTGTGAATGTTATGCCTCTATCTATTGCAAACAAAATCAATGCTAAAAGGGAAAATACTGATGCCAGAATCATTCAGTTAGATATATCTTTAGTATAGGAAATTGGTGAGCTTAACAATGTTATAGTTCATTTACCGTCAGACCATATAGTTCGCCAATGTATTGATATTGTCACTGTGGACATTCCATAAGCTTATGGCTTACTTTTGAGTAGAGACTAGTCTAGCAAGTTGCAAGGTTACTTTGCTACAGATTGGTCGAATTTATGGCTTTCGTATAAGGGCAAGAACAAACAAATCTGCGTGATACTAAAACTTTCATGAAACATACTGTCATGGTGCTTGAATTCCATAATGAGGCTATTATTTATGCACAAACAATATTTGGAAATTTCTTTCTAGAGGTCGATCATGGTTGTTATCTTGCGCAACCTTCACCTGTACCACGAGATACATAGTTGGAACTCCTTCCTTGCAATCCAACTGGTGCTTATGATTTTTGTAATATAGATGTAAATGGTACTAGTGTAGGAACTAACCCTATTGTTGCTAACATTTGGACTATATATTTCAATGGTTCAAAGACATAAGAGGGTTCTAGAGCTAGTTGTATTTTGGTACACCCATGAAAGAACAAACATTTGATCTCATGTCGCTTGGAATTTGAGTGCACAAACAATGTTTCCAAATAGGAAGTACTTGTTTTGGGCTTAAAGAAAGCCAAACTCAAAGTGGAAGCGCTTAAGGTAATAGGTGACTCAAAAATTGTTACATGCCAGGTATGAAATACAATTCATTGTGAGTCAACTAATCTTAGAAATTACAACCAAGAGGTATGGCGCCTGATCTGAACTTAAAGAGGAACACAAAAAAATACAGATATAACCATAAATACAGAGTTGAACAAAAATAACACTTCATTTCATTAATATCAAACAACTGAAATATGCTTACATACAAAATGGAAATAAACTAGCTCAGGCGATGATAGCTTATCTCTAAGAAGAGATGCGATGGCTACATGCCTCTGAACTCTTTTAAAATGAGGCTCAAAGGCCTATTTATTATCAAGAAACAATGGAAAACCCTAAACATCTAAAAACATAGCTTTAGGAGATGAAGTGCCAAAAAAATGTGCCCCGTTTGGGTAAATTGGTACATCAACTTCCCAGGGTGGTAACTTTGGCATACGATCTTTGTTTGACGTGCACATTACCTCATTAGAAATATATATCTGAGGACTACATATTTTGACTGCAAACACCAATTAAAGTCCCATATTTTCCCCATTTCCAAAAAACGTTGTTTAGGGCCTCAAAATGGCTATGGAAGTTTAGGACCCAAAAAAATGCCAAAAATAGTAAACTATGCTACAATTAAGGAAATTGAAAAATTGAAAGAAAAAGTGGTGGGGGTCCAAGTATAATAGGTGGGTGGCTACCAATATCCACCTAGATCAGTCTTCCCCCCTTAGGAAGCAATGGTCCACATTGCATTGAGTGCCTCCATGAGATGAGGAAACTTTTGTTGACCTTGGTCCCTGGTGAGCCATTTTCCTTGGTGTAGGAGTTGGCCAACTTTGACAACCCTATACAATTTAATCTTTAGTTGGCAATTATTCTTGATTTGTGTGTCCATGATTCAATCAATTGTGGCCTATTACTTGCAGTCTTGGTTTAACTCTGTTGTCGTGAGCTATTATGCAATGTCTGATGTGTCCAAGAATGGTGGAGAGTATGGTCAAAGGCAGTCGACATTGAACACTGGGTGCAGGCCAAGGAGTGGTGGAATATTGAGTTCTAAAGCATTATCCCCTACAACCTTAGTGATGGTGTAAGGCCCATATTGCAGTGGGTGAAGCTTGTGGTGGGGCCCATCGAGACACTCCTTTTTCAAATGTAACCAAACTTTGTCACCCACCTAGAACTTGTGTGGTACCCGATGTTGATCATGACATTGCTTGTACTTAGCCTTTCCTTTGTCCAATATGTCATGGACCTATTGGAAGATGTGTTGAATGTGCGCAATGAATTTGTATAGCTTTGTCAGCTTCAAACTGGACATGAGCTGAATCTGCCTAAGTAGATGCAAATGTTATGGCCACATAAATGGGACATAGTGGCTAGAATCCCAACCCCATCTGAAAGGGGTTGTGGCCAGTTGAGCTATGGAGAGCTCTATTGTAGTGTGTTGGACATAGGGGAGGATTTCATCCCATGTGCATGGATTCTTCGAGTTGTACATGTGCAAAATGTGCAGGATCATCCTATTGACGGCCTTTTTTTTGCCATCAGTTTCGGGGTGGAAAGTCACGGAGTTACTGAGATTGGTATCCATGATCGACTAGAGACTTGACCAAAATGTACTTAGGAACTTGCTGTCTCAATTTGTGATAATGGACTGTGGGATCCCAAAGTGTATCCACACTCGTTCAAAGAAGAGCTTAGAAATGGATTCTACTTTGATACTCTTCTTGCAAGCCATCAGAATGGCCATCTTAGAGAATATTTCAAAGACCATGAAAACACATTCATTTCCATGCTTAGTAGAAGGAAGGTCCGACATCTAATCCATGGAGATGGATTCCCAAGGTCATCTAGGAGTAAGTAGAGGAGTATATAGGCCTTGCTTCTTGATGGTTGGTTTGGAAATGATGTAGGAAGTGAAATATTTGATGTACTTCCCAACATCCTATCAAAGGTTTGACCAATAAAAATACTTCTACAACACTACCACTATTTTCTCCAAATATGCACACAACTTGTGTTGTCACATTCTTTTGAGGACCAGTCGAATATGGTGGAGGTGCTCTTCCTAACTCCAACTAAAGATCAATATGTCATCCAAATACATGACCACGAATGAGTTGGTGAAGGACTGCAAGATGTTGTCCATCATCCTCATGAAGGTTGCGGGGGCATTCATCAACCTGAAAGGCATGACCAACCATTCGAAAAGGCCCTCCTTATTTTTGAATGCAGTCTTCCACACATCAAAGGGTTTGATTGGTATCTGGAGATAACCAAAATTCAAGTCAATCTTGCTAAAATATTTGGTCCCCTTGAGCTGGTCGAGAAGGTCATCAATCCGTGGGATTAGATACCTACTTCTAAAAATTATCTTGTTTAGTTCTCGATAGTCAATACAGAGTCTCGAGGTCTCATCCTTCTTTTGTCTTCCACAGGGTGATGAACTTATCCTGATGTTCCCTTTATGTAACAACTTCTAAATCTGACTCTTAATTTCATCGTTCTCCAAAACAAAGCATTGATATATTGGTCCATTGGGTGGTGGCATGTCAGGGGTCAGATGGATGGAGTGCTTGACCTGACACTGTAGAGGTACCCCTGTGGGTGAGGTGAAAATGTCCCTATACTCCTCCACGGCCTTGTTCATCAATTGTTGTCATGCAAAGGAGCCCTGTCTGAAGGTCGTGCCCACAATCTTCTTCTTGGACTGAGGGTGAATCATAAGGAAAAAAATTTCCCAGTTTACAAAATGATCTTACTTCATTTCTTTGTGGTGATCAAAGAGATGGTGGTAGGTGGTATACAACTTATTTCCCAAAGTAATAATAATAGTGCAAAGCCTAAACTCATATATAGCATGCCACTTCCACAAGTATTGTTTTCATAATAATAAATCACAAACTTCAAGAGGAGCAACGTCACATAGTACCTCATCCATGAAGGACTTGATGATGTAGGGAAGACATAATTGCTGGCTAATGTGGAGATATCATCCTTAGCAAAGCCACCCAATGGTGTATGGTTGTGGGCGTGTTGTGGTTGATAGGCCAAGACACTTCAAGTCCTCTGTTGAAATGAGGTTCTTTTAACTCCTGCTATCGATAATGAACTGCAAGGGAAAACCCTTCACCCACATCTGTGAGTGGAAGAAGCACTCCCCCTCCTCTGGATCTTAGGGCTCATTCTTCTGGATCTTGGTGGCGGAAACGATGGCACTAGGCTTTGGATCAATAATTTGCTTCCCTTTGTCATTTCCCTTGTTGGGTTTTACTTATAGTCGGAACATGTATCTTATTTGGAAGCCTTTAGCTCGACGACTAGTGACTGTTTGGCCCAACACTCACTTGTGTTGTGAGTGGAGCTCGTATGGAACTCACACCAGTTTTCCATGTCCTTATTTGTCTTCCTTGTATTGTTCTTTTCTTGCAGCTTTCTTAGGTTGCCCCACCTTGGATTTGTCCTTTGTTTTGCAGTTTGGGGGCGCTTTTCCCTTGCTTCAGATTCACGGATCCAAAGTATCTCTTCTTCTGTTTAAATTTATGCTCGATCTTGACAGGGTATCGATAGGTCATGCCGAGTAAGGAGATGTCTAGGAACTCCATCTCATCCTGGATGTACTTGTGTAGACCGTCGTGGTACTTGAGTACCAAATGTCACTCAAAATCCTTGATACCCAACTTCGTGCGAAGGGAATGAAAAATATTTTTGAACTCTGACACGTCTTGGTCTCTTCCATACTACAGCGTAGTCCAATTTATGTATTTATCCTTGTAGCTCCCAACAGGGTAATACTAGTCCATGATAGCATCTCGGAAAGAATTCTAAGTAGGTTTGGCTTAATATAGTGAGGGTACACTCTCGTCCCTCTTCTCATGGTAGGCTTCCCACTAGTCCTTGACATGGGGAGCGACTTTGAGGAGTGAAAAAGTAATATTTTCCCTGTTGGAAAAATCATGAACCAAAAAATATCCCTATAGCATATTTAACCATTTATCTATGACATCTACATCTATTTGACCTTGAAATATGGGGATATCAAAGTTAACTTGTACCTTAACAGGTGTGGCACTTCTGGAGTGGTTGTTGGAAGGATATGTACCACCTATGGGTAGTCACCGAAGGATCTGGGCAAAGTTGACCATCATCGTGTTCCTCTATTGCTCAAGGCCTTCTTCGAGAAATATTTTGGAAGGATTTCCTATCCTCTCGTATTTTGTATTCTTTTTCCATGGGAGGCCATCAGGGTTTGCGAGGTTGGTCTTGCAATGGTTCAACCAGTTCGAGTGCTAACTCTTTATACCCTGACCTCATTGGGGACATACAAATAAAAAAATAGAAAGAGTAGACCACCCTGATACCACTGATCCAAACTTAAATAGGAATGCAACAAAATACATATATAACCATAAATAAGGAGTTGCAGAAAAAATAACACTTCATTTCATTAATGTCAAAGAACTGAAATATGCTTACATACAGAATGGAAATAAAATAGCTCGGGCAATGGTAGCTTATCTCTAAGAAGAGATGTGGGAGCTACATGCCTCTAAACTTTGTTACAATGAGGCTAGAAGGCCAATTTATTATTGAGAAATAATGGAAAACCCTAAACATCCAAAAAACTAACCCTAGGAGATGAAGCGCCAAAACTATGGGCCCTATTTGGGTAAATTGGTACATCAACTTCCCGGGGTTGTAACTTTGGAATACGATCTTTGTTTGACGTTCATGATACCTCACTAGAAATACCTATCCGAGGACTACGAATTTGTATTCCAAACATGAGTTATACTCATGTTTTCTCATTTTCCAAAAAAACATCGTTTAGGGCTTCAAAATGGATCCAGAAGTTCAAGACCCAAAAAAACCTCCAAAAATAATAAATTGTGCTACAATTAAGGAAACTGAAAAATTGAAAGAAACAGTGGTGGGGGTTCAAGTGGAATAGGAGGGTAGCCACCAATATCCACCTAGATCAGCGTCTCATTTAATATTTCCAAGACATGAATATTAATTTTGTTCCTCGAATTCATTAGCTAATTCTACTACTAGGTTGTCACCTTTGAGAGATGGATTTTCAATTGAGATTAATTATAAGCCATCTATGCATGATAATGTTGCTAATGTTCATGTTTTCAATGATGACCAATAGATAGTAGACTCCATGGAAAATGCTAATGTATTTAAGGATGCAACAATTGATGAAGATGAGCACAAGAAGGCCCTGCAGGAATCATCTCAAGAAACCAAAGGAAACACCATTCCAAATGTTGTGGTGTCTTTATAAAATCTATATGACTTGCATAATAGTTTCAAGGGACCAGCTAATGCAAAGACTCACAGTTCTACACTCTTGCATGAACAAGTAAATTTGAGTACCAAAGAAGATCTAAAGTATGTGAATCCTAGTACATGTTGTACATATCAATAGCGACAAGCTTCCATCTGTCTCCTCAATGTTAGTTAAAATTGAATCGGGGTTTGAGTCAAGGTTGACCTAGTAAATTAGTAGTGGTTTTGGGCACATAGTATAGTGTACCCATGGTATTGTGGTTTGTGGTATTTCATGAAATGCAGCCTATAAAAGGCTGGTGTTGTACCTATTTCCCATAGGCAATCCTTGGCTGCAAAAACTATGCCAAGAAACCAACTCAACCAGCCTTTAGGTTCAAGTTGGCCCTTGAACTAGAGGGGGCTCCCTCAATTATTACGAGGCTTTGTTTAAGGTTATTCACCTATCACTGAATAATAGCCTTTGAAGCACAATGACCAGATTTATGGTTTTAATTGGGGGTGGTTGATGATCAATAAAAATCCCTAATCATGACTACATGCCTCTCTCATAGGGTCCCTTTTGAAAGTGTCAGCTTCTAGCCTGAGAGAATGACTTAGCTTTTTCAAGAATTATGGTAGAAGAATGTAAGGGGATTCCTAATAATTGAGCAGTCAAACTGACTACTTAACAAATAGGGAAATTTGGATGTGTGTAGAAGATTTCTACAACCCAACAAAACATATTTAGAGTATTCAAGAAGGCCAACTGAAACCAATTCTAAGAGGAGCTATTTCAGACAGATAGCCCAATAAGCTAATATCTTTTAACAACTATCAAAAGGCATAAAGCAAAAACCAATCAAAGAGGAGTTATCTTGGACAAATAGTCCAATTAGCTAATCTCTTTCTAAAGGCTATGATTTTGCAGACCTTCCTATAAACACTTTTAACATGTGTAGAAATAAGATATGAAAATCTGGAAAAACATACTCGAAGCACAAAATTCTATCAAAACTAGAGCCGTAAGGCTTTCATTAGAAAAACTACAAAATAGATTTTTTACAAAGTGAAGAGTCTTGGCATCAAAAGCCAACTTCAATTACTTCAATTGATGAAGTATTTATACAAATTCTAAACTAAAATATCTTGAAAAAATATCAAGATTAGTTTACAAATATCTCAAACTATTTTACATTAATAGAACTTAAATAAAGGACATTCAAAACTAATGAATCTATTTGGCACTACTTTTATGGATTTATGGTGACAAAAAAGAGAGTTGAATTTGATAGCAATGCTTAATTGACGATGAGGCATCCCAATCACTAACTTTATCCTTTCTTTGTTCATTCTGCTCCAGCAATTCTGCAAGATTAGGGTCCATTGATACCTTTGTACATCTTAATCTGGGATATTTCTGTAAAAAGTGAGAGAGTTTATTGTAGATGAATATGTTATTGAGATAAACCTCTTTCATTTTCCGAAAATTCGTCTCCAGTTGTTCAAAATACTTTCTGCAAAAAGGTGTCTAAAAAGGAATTTACACAGTCCTAAAAATAGGTTGTGAATATCTACTTGTATCTCTGATTATGTAATAGCTGTGTAAAATATGAAGTATTTTATTGTACTTTAGCATCTTAGGAACACAAACCTCCTTTAGTTTCTCAAGAATCATCTTTGATTATCCACAATAGTTTCTGCAAAAAGGTGGCTTAAATAGGACATTGCACAATCGGAAAAATAGGCTAAACATGATGAGAGTGTATATAACAACCCCTGACACTTGTGTGAAAACTGAGATAGGTTTTTGTATTTTGGAATCTTATGAACCAAAAAATCATCCAATTTCTAAATATTAATCTTTGTTTAGTCACACTATCCTTTGCAAGAAGGTGACTAAAACAAGAAATTTCTGGAAAACATTCCTTCAAAGATGCATTTGCATCTCCAAATCCATAATAGATGTTACAAAACTGAGAGAGATTTTTGTACATGAGGATGTTATAAACAAAAACCTCTTTCATTTGTTGAAAATTCGCTCTCAGAAGTTTGTAAACCATGTTTGAATTTACTTTATTACATCATTTTAATCATGTTTAAATGCATGATTAACTAAATCAACTAGCTAATGAAACCTAAATTTACGTTTTGAGGGCACATTTACTCTTGCAGAACAATTTATTATTTCTAAACTATTAAAACATATTATATCAGCAAATTTAAAGTATCAAAACTAATCATGTTCCAACATCGGCTCCAATGGGGACTGCTTCCCCCTTTGGGATGCAAAGAACTAGTAGACTAGTTGCCTTTAGTGTTGGGCATGGACTCATACCATAAAACCACCAACCATTGATTTTCCATATTATGTAGAAATATAACCAATCCCCATGGATCAATGTTGTCATTCCAATACTCTGCTGCTACACACTGCAACCTACAACTGTAAAATGCAACCATGTGCCTGCACTAATTCAAATACTCTTTCACACTGAAATCTGAAACTTGAAAATTGCTGAAGTGAAACAACTGACAATGTAAGTGGAAATAAGCACAAGAGTTCCTAATTCACGGGCTATGGAGTTAGCCAATTAATCCCTTGGAGGTCATTGCACTCAACCAAACCAAACTTAATACTGCAATCTTGAAATATGACGAAAAAAATTGTAGATCTACAGCACCCTAAATTTGAAAGTAGCTAATCAATCCCACACCTCTATCTAACTAAACTGAAAAAATTTACATTGTTAGGTGTAATATGCTTTCCAATGTAACCAAGTGCGGAGTGGATTTATTGACAAACCAAGTTGCCAGCATCTGAAAATCTGAAGAATATATACAATATGAACATGAAATCCCATGGAAAACTTATACTCACAAGTGTAATTTAAAAGTTGCATCCTCTGTAGACATTTTAGATTTCTGACCATGACTAAGAGGGAAAGACATATACTATTGATTGCAAGTATCAATGAACCTTGCATAGCAGTAAACGCAGTTGAAATTTCAAAACAAGAGTGGGATCGGCAATCTAGTGGAATCGTCATCCGACAAAGTGGAGTCGCCAGGTGAAAATAATGCAACCAATACAAATGTCTATTCCTTGTTCACCAGCAAGAAATAGATCTAAACTTTGTCATTCCTCGGAGAAAGATCTTTGTTACTTCGCTCCTCGGTGACGATGCCAAATGTTGTACCTGTTTCCCATAGGCAGTCCTTTGCTACAAAAACTATGCTAGGAAACCAACTCAACTAGCCTTTAGGTTCAAACTGGCCCTTGAACCAGAGGGGGCTCCCTCAGTTGTTACAAGGCTTTGTTTAACATTATTCACCTGTCACTAAACAACAGCCTTTAAAGCATAATGGCCAGATTTCTTGTTTTAATTGGGGATGGTTGGCAATCAATGACAATCCCTAATCATGATTAAAGGCCTCTCTCATAGGGTCCCTTCTGAAAGTGTCAACTTCCAGCCTGACAGAATGACTTAGCTTTCTCAAGAATTATGGTAGAAGAATGTAAGGGGATTCCTAATGATTGAGCAGTCAAACTGACTACTTAACAACTAGGAAAATTTGGATGCGTGTAGAAGATTTCTATAGCCCAACAAAACATATTCAGAGTATTCAAGAAGGCCATCTAAAACCAATTCTAAGAGGAGCTATTTCAGACAGATAGTCCAATAAGTTAATCTCTTTTAATGACTATCAGAAGGCATAAAGAAAAAACCAATCAAAGAGGAGTTATCTTGGACAAATAGTCCAATAAGCTAATCTCTTTCTAAAGGTTATGATTTTGTAGACCTTCCTATAAACACTTTTAACATGTGTAGAAATAAGATATGAAAATCGGGAAAAACATACTCGAAGCACAAAATTCTGTAAAAACTAGAGCCGTAAGGCTTTCATTAGAAAAACTACAAAAAAGATTTTTTTACAGAGTGAAGAGTCTTGGCATCAAAAGCCAACATCAATTACTTCAATTGATGAAGTATTTATACAAATTCTAAACTAAAATATCTTGAAAAAATATCAAGATTAGTTTAAAAATATCTCAAAATGTTTTACATTAATAGAACTTAAATAAAGGACATCCAAAACTAATGAATATGTTTGACACTAATTTTATGGATTTATGGTGACGAAGAAAAGAAAGTTGAATTTGATAGCAACTCTTAATTGATGATGAGGCATTCCAGTCACTCACTGCATCCTTTCTTTGTGCATTCTGCTCCAGCAATTCTGCAATATTAGGGTGCATTGATACCTTTGTATATCTCAATCCAAGATAGTTCTATAAAAAGTGAGAGATTTTATTGTAGATGAATATGTTATTGAGATAAACCTCTTTTGGTTTCCCAAAATTCGTCTCCAGATATTCAAAATACTTTCTGCAAAAAGGTGTCTAAAAAGGAATTTACACAGTCTGAAAGATAGGCTGTGAAGATGTACTTGTATATATGATTATGTAATAGCTGTGTAAAATATGAAGTATGTTATTGTACTTTAGCATCTTATAAACACAAACCTCCTTCAGTTTCTTAAGAATCATCTCTGATTATCCACAATAGTTTCTGCAAAAATGTGGCTTAAACAGGACATTGCACAGTCGGAAAAATAGGCTAAACATGATGAGAGTGTATATACCAACCCCTGACACCTGTGTAAAAATTGAGATAGGTTTTTTTATTTTCGAATATTATGAACCAAAACCTCTTCCAGTTTCCAAATATTCATCTTTTTTTAGTCACACTAAGGTTACTAAAACAGGAAATGTCTGGAAACCATTACTTCAAAGATGCATTTGCATCTCCCAATCCATAATGCTTGTTACAAAACTGAGAGAGGCTTTTGTACATGAGGATGTTATAAACAAAAACCTCTTTCATGTTTTTAAAATTCGTTCTTAGAGGTTTGTAAACCATGTTTTAATTTACTTTATTACATCATTTTAATCATGTTTAAACGAATGATTAACTAAATCAACTAGCTAATGAAACTTAAATTTACATTTTGAGAGAACATTTACTCTTGCAGACCCATTTATTATTTCCAAACTATTAAAACCTATTATATCAGCAAATTTAAATTATCAAATCTAATCATGTTACAACAACTAGGAATACTTCATTGTAAGAGAGGCCTGGAGGTGAGTGGTGAAGGCTCACTTGGCTGGATTGTCCAAGGTTTTGGCCAATGCTAATGAGATCTCATTGGGTTGGGTTTTTCCTTGGATTTGGGGTTTTCATGGATAAATATTATGTGTATAATATTTATGTTTATTGTTGTTGGTTATTTTATTATTCCTCTCTGTAAATCTCAGTAATAATTTATCTCTCTGCCGTAAATTTCTTAACAACTGATATCAGAGATAAGTTGGCTTTAGAAGGATGTTTTTTGTTGCCAACATTTTGTACTGGCTTGGTAGATATAGAGACAATTAAATTTTTCTTGCAGATCTGAATCAAAAGCCATAGATTGTGAAGTAAATCTGCACACTATTAGGTCATGAGAGATTCAGTGGATGAGGAGGATATGTCCACGTGGATTAATTAATTGATGAACCATGTACCTGAAAAGAATGCCTAGATAACTGGCGGTTACAGTGGCTGGTGACCCATGTAATTCAGTAGATGGTTTCTTTTTCTATGGACATTGATGTCATATTTACAACGACAACAACAAGGGTAAACAAAAAAAAAATATTGTAATGGAGTGAAATTTTTAATTTGCATGTAAATGGGCATACTGTTGTATGACCTGGTAAGGAATGGGTACCCTTTTGTAATTATCGGTAAAGTCTAGATTAGACCTAGGTAATAGGGGGATGTCGGTTTAACAAATTCCTGGTAAAAACTTTGAAGGGGGTTAGGGCTAGAGTGAGCGGGATTGTCTCACTTAGCAGGTTTTGGCTGGATTTAGTCAAGGAACCCCAAGTCAAGTTTAAGGGGGGAATTGTTAGGTAAAATTGACTCAGGGTTTGAGTCAAGGTTAACCTGGTTAAATGGTAGTGGTTTTGGGCACATGGTATAGTGTACCCATGGCATTATGGTATATGTTATTGCATGAAATGGAGCCTATAAAATGCTAGGAATACTTCATTGTAAGAGATGACTGGAGGTGAATGGTGAAGGCTCACTTGGCCAGATTGGCCAGGGTTTTGGCCAATGCTAATGAGATCTCAATGGGTTGGGGTTTTCCCTAGATTCGGGGTTTTCCTGGATAAATATTACGTGTATTATTGTTGGTTATTTTATTATTCCTCTCTGTAATTCTTGGTAAATCTCAGTAAATAATTTATCTCTTTGGCGAAATTTCTTAACACTCAAGCAGTATCAAGATGTGTTCATGTGGACATATGGTGATATGAAAACTTATGATATGTGGATTATCCAGCATGTAATACCTATCAAAGGAGTGAAGCATTTTCAACCAAAAATAAGAAAAGTTCATCCTACACCTGAACCCCTCATTCAGAAAGAACTAAGAAAATTGTTGGATGCTCAGATCATATTCAAAGTTTTTCATTCTATCTATGTCTCTAATTTGGTTCCCTTAAGGGAGAACCCTGGAGATATATGCATATGTTTTCATTTTTGCAGCTTGAACTAGGTTTTAGAGAAGTAAAACTATCATGTGTCATCTATGGAGTAGATACTTCAATCATTATCACAGCTAGAGATGTTCTCGTTACTAGATGGATTCTCCTTATACAATCGAGTTCTAGTAACATAACCCGACATAAATAAGAATACATTCAAGACAAAGTGGGCTACATTCATTTTTAAGTGGATGCCTTTTGGACTCATTAATGTAGGTGCTACATTTCAGTGGGTTATGGACGTCTCATTCGGTGGTCTGATTGGACAAAGTGTTGTGTTGTACTTGGATGATGTTACGATATTTTCAAAGAAACGATATAATCAATTTTTTCATCTGAGACAAATTTTTAATTGATGAAGAAAGTATGGTATATATTTCAATCCAAAGAAGAGCATCTTTTGGATTTTCCGAGAGAAACCTCTTGGAACACATCATAGCTAAGAGTGGAATTCAAGTGGATAAAGAATTGGTCAAGGCTATTGCTCAAATTCCCTTTCCCGTGAATAAGAAATCCATGCAATCCTTCTTGGGGAAAATTAACGTCCTTCAAAATTTCATCTCAAATTATACACAAATCATTAATGTGTTACAGGATATAATCAAGAAGGATGTATCCTACAAATGGGATAAAAGGGAGAATGATGCCTTCACTCGAATCAAACAAGCAATTTTCGAAGCCCTAGATTTGTATAGTCCATATTTTGGAAAAGGTTTCGTGTTATATAATTTTGCTTCTAACACTTCCCTTGCAGTCGTTCTCACTTAGAAGGATGATCAAGGAAACGAACAACCTATATCATTCATGAGAACTAGCTTACAGGGATCCAAATTAAACTATCCCATCATTGATAAGTAGGCCTATGCAGTACATAAGGTGGTGAATCACTTGAGGCCTTTCCTTCTAAAGAGTCATGTTATTGTTTGTGTGCCTCACCCAACTATTAAATCATTTTTTGTACAACAAGAGTTTGGTGAGAGGAGGGTGAAGTAGATGACAAGCCTTCAAGAGTACGATATTGAATTCAAACTATTTCATATAATAAAAGGAAATGGTCTCTATCAACTTGCATCAGAATTGGTTAATGAAGAGGAATCTTCTGGATGGGAATAGGAAATTGATATGTACAATGTCAAACAAGCTACCCCCACAAATGCAACCATAGCTTGGTACATAGATGTGCAACAGTATCTATAGCATGGTACCTTTCCCTCGCACTTATCAGATAAATAGAATAGGGCTATTATACTTAAATATTTATCATATCATCTTGTGCATGGTGTGATTTTTTGAAAGCATCAAAATGTTGTCCTGCTCATATGTCTGGAAGAACAAGATTCAGAAAGGATACAAAAAGACTTGCATGATGGGCCAAATGGTGGACACTATGAAAGTGATACTACATCTCACAAATTCATGGAGGCGGGTTACTATTGGCCCACATTGTTCAAGGATTCATACGCCTATGCACGTATGTTTTCAATTTTTCAAAGATGACCCAGTCACGATAGAAAGTCAATTGCCCCATTACAACCCATTGTCATTGAGGAACCTTTTAAATAGTGGGGATTGGATGTTATTGGTGATATTTTTCCACATGCATCAAACCAACGATGATACATCTTAACTGCCACAAACTATTTCACTCGGTGGACTGAAGTAGTTCCATTGAAACAAGTGAATGAGAAGGAGGTCATCAACTTCATCAAGCAAAATATCATCACCAAGTTAGGTATTCCTACGTCACCTTTTTCCAATAATTCAACTTACTTGTCATCACTTAAACTTTATGAATTTTCATTATAAAATGGTATTGTTTTAAAGAACCCGTCTAATTACTACCCTCAGGGTAATAGTTTAGTTGAATATACTAACAATAATTTAATTCGCATTATGAAGAAAATTGTTTACTCTAAGTTAAAGGAACTGGAATAATGAATTTGTGAATGCTTTGTGGGATGAATGTGTCACAACAAAACCCTCTCTGAAGACCTCCCCTTACTTCCTTGTGTATGGAAAGGAAGACCTCGCAACCCTTCAAATTTCCCAAGAATCCTGAGGTAAACCATGTCTTGTTCTTCAAAGAAGGATAGGCACCTCATTGAAGTTAGAGGAAGAAAGGTGGAAAACAAAAGAGAATTTTGGTATCCATCAAAGTCATATCAAGTGCTTTGAAAAGATGTATGTGGGGAACAAGGAGTTCGGTGTGGGAGATCTAGTATTAAAGTAAGGTAAATACCACAAAGAGAAATTTAAACACAGTAAGTTCCAATCCCTATCGATCAGACCTGATGTTGTGCATGACAAGCTTTGCCACCATCCTTATCATCTTCAATCCTTGGATGGGAAGTTGGACACACTTCCTATCAATGGCCAAGATCTCAAACAATATTTTCACTATCAACCTAGGTCTGTGTCCCTACCCTATGTACATATTCCTTGCTTTTTTTGTTCATTATGCCATGTTGTGTCCCTTTCCATTGTCTTTTGTTTGTTTCTTTTTGTGAATAAAACCTTCTGTGAAAGTGTTTTTTTGGTTCCACCAAATGTGGAAAAAATTTAAAATGGATCTATGACATACAACAACACTTGGTTTACTTTTGATCCGTCTTCTTTGTCTTGGTTTGATATCTTTAGGTCAATGATGTCTCAATGGAAAATATGATCCGTTTAAAGGGAATAATTTGGAAAAAATTATGACACCCACATCTTTCCTAGGACCTTATTTCTTCACTTGGTGTTGTAATTAAGTGGTGCTTTTCATGTTAATCCAATCAATTAGGGAAGGGAAAGGGGAAAACTAATAACGAGAACATCACTTGTAGAGACATATCATATTATTTGAAGGAGAAACCTCTCGGATTCTCAATAAGTTAGGATCACTCTTCCACCATGAAAATACAAACATCGATAAAATGCCAATGATCATGTTGAAATAAAATAAAGGGTCAAAGAAGAGAAAGGCTTTATGTGTAGAGAGGTGAACCAAGTAACTTCACTTAGGTAGCAGGATCACTGGAAGCAAAGAAGTTCTTGTGTTCCTATAGTGACTCTTCCAGGGCACTGAACAAGCCTGCTAGTAGTGGAGCAACACCAAAGATGAAACTAAAAATTTTACCATCTCAAACTCGCAACTATATATCAACCTTCTCCTAGATCGAAATAGTTGTGATATGGAAAAAATTTGTGAATGTATTTAACCCGGAAAGGGAATAAAAGAGACTACATCTATAATCGGGTTAATATGGGCAAGCCAAAGTAATCCCAACAATGAATCATTACTTTCTAAAGGACTAGCACTTGTGCTTAAAGCTAGACCAGAATATAGAAGTTGGAGTTCTACCAGTGTGTCACCAAGTAGTGTCGCTACTACAACACCCTCCACATTTTGGCCTATATCCAAACATTGGAGCCTACTTTAGCCATGTTAGCTAGTAATAAAATACATTCCATGCTCATTATCTAAGTTTCTGAATCCCTTTGTGAAGACAACCCAAGTGTCATCTTTTGATAAGGGAAGTGTTTCACTTTATGAAAGAGAGTTATAGTGCATATATAAGAGGAAAATTTGGTACTAATGGGTCCTATATATCATAGGGACATGAACTAAACTCATTCCAAAAGTTATGTGCATTGTTTTGTTGGTGTTATAACTTGTGTCACAAATCGTATCTTAAGTGTCGCACTTGGAGGTAAGTGTCATTTTGTTGTCGTTTCAATCTGTACATGTTGATTTTGGGTGTTAAGTGTTTCATTGCTATATGGTTGATCATTTATGAGTGTGTAATCAGGTTAAGTTATGTTTGTTTCATTCCTCATCTCACTGATCCCACACTTAGTCAATTTATGAAGTGACCCCTTACCTGATCAACCCCTCTCTGGTCTACCTCCCTGAACTGTGCATTGTGAAGACTCAGGCCCCAGTATAATAGTCATAGGGTTGTCCACCCTAGTTTTTGTAATGTAATGTCGGATGGATAGACCTACCCATGGTCTGTGGACCATGGGATTGTATAAATAGAGTGAGGCTCTAAGTGTAGAAGAAGAAAACAGAGGAATAGAATAGAAGCATGAGAAGTCTAAGTAATTGAGTCGAAGTGTAAAGGGTGTCTGTGGGTCGTAGAGTAGGAGAAGGATCTACAGCTAAGTGCGCAGAGGCCTAGTAGTTCGCAACTGAGTGCGCGGACCCCTGTAGTTGAGTGCACAGGGAGGGTCAAGTCTGTAACTATTGGAGAATCAATAAAGAGAAGTTTTGCTATAATTTTGTGTATCTTTTCCTGATTTAATGGATGGTTGGATATAATTTGCAAGTATATTGTTTATTTACTACGTGAACCTATATGAATGTTTTGTATTGTTAAGTATAGCTTAAGATAGTTAAGTAGGCGAAGGTGCTTAATTAATACTGGAAGATAAATAGGATCTCGGGTAATAGCGCAGAGCGCAGCACAACCCTTGGTTAGGGTTGTGCGAAGGCAGGGTATCAAGCCGCGAGGAATGGAAGGTGCATGCAGGAAAAAGCAAAGGACCAGTCGAACCTCTTAAACATCTCAAGGGTGTGGAAACCTGGTTCTTGCACCCTCCCATACTACTTCAGGTGAGAGCTCAATTCGCACTCCGCGGACTGTTGCCGAAAGGGTCAATAGTACAAGGATTTGTTTGGCTAATTAACTCCAAACCTAGGTAAGGCCCCAATAGATGGTTCCATTGTCAGGACTAGGATCTGCATAGAGATGTCTATTGTCATATCACTGGAATCCGACAAACAAAGGAATCGAAGATTGGTTGGACAGAAAGATTCAGGAGTTCGCGGTGCAGGAAAACAGGAATCTACGACTATCAAAGGAAGAGTGGTTAGATTGCTACTTGTATACAGAGATCCACGAAAATTTCTTTGAATCGTTCCCTACTAAGTTGTATGAATGGATCATGAAGCTAGCAAATAGCCAAGGAAGGTGTAAACTCGACAAACCTATTGTGTGGACTCCAGAATTGGTGCGCAGACTGGAAGCATCAGAAGATAAGATCACATGTGTTGTCAATCACTGGCTCGATCGAATCATATGAGGATTCATCACCAAATTCGTGGTACATACTTCAGTTAGCTATAGCGAGGCAGAACGACGCTTCCTCAAGGGCCCGAGAGGTAATTACATTTAATCTTTGAACAATTGGATTAAAATGCTACTGTGTGAAAAATGGGTTATGCGAATAAATTGATGTTTAGGGCTACGCAGAGTGGGAGAATCTATAGAAATGAAGGTAGCACAAAACTAGAAACTAGCCCCTTGATTTCACCTTCGCAAGGGGGCAAAGAAGAGCTCGCGAAGGTTTCACCAAGAATTCTGATCAATTTGATAGAATTCTGTGCATACCACCCCCACCCACACCACCACCGGTTTCACCATCTTCACCCCAACCTTCGCCCATACCACCTCCGCCACCACCGCAAAGCAGTATGGCCAATGCGATTAAGCTACCAGTGTTCAAGGGAGTAGGGAATGAAGATTCAAACTAGTTTTGGTTCTTGATAAAAGATGTATGGGAAGCACAGGGTGTCACGGATGACAATATAAAGAAGGCAATGTTGGTTAGCAGTCTGCAGGATCGTGCGCTGACCTGGTACATTAAGAATTCCATTTAAAATCCAAATGCGGGGATAGTAGATATCCAAGTTGCGCTAAACAAAGAACTTAGCAGGCAAAAATCGGAGGCACAATCGATCATTGGATTCAAGGAAATCACAATGCTACCAGGTGAAACCTCGTGGGAGTTAGATCAAAGACTGAAGTGCACAATTCGCGAAGTGAACATGACATTAACAGATGGGCAACACCGCGAATGGTCTGTAGCATAGCTAACGTTGCATCTATGGAATGTGTTGTTGCAACAAAGGCTAACCACTTAGGCTAAGGTTTTGGAGGTCGTGATGAGATTGCACGAGACTCCGATACAATATCCTAACCTAGGAGTCCAGTAGATTCATGTGCAATTGAAAAACTTGTGCCTTGAGATGCAGAGTTTGAAACAAGAAAGGACGATTCGCCCAAAAGTGCATGACGAGGTATGGTGCGTAAAATGTAACGGTCAGGGGCACAACAAGGACCACTGTCTGGTGTTCATGAATTACCTCGCAGGAGGAGGGCTAATGCCACTAAGATCGGAGGCACAAACAAGACCAAGTGCGGCACCTGCATTATGTTGTGCGATTTGTCAGATAGGAGGAAAGCATGCTCTAGACAACTGCCATCTATTACAAAAGTATACGTAGAATTCCCAACAGTTGTTCTGTAATTTCTTCAGGTCAGTGGGACATGATGAGAGGACCTGTAGAAGTTATGAACTGATGATGGATCGAACTCCTACCTACAGAGTTCAGGCCAAAACATGGGCCCTCGATCCAAACACAGGAATAGCGGGCACCAGATTTCATGGGCGCGGACGAGGCAGAGGTGGAGGGGGACCAGGAAGAGGTCACAGACAGTTGATATTTTACAATTGCGAAGGGCCAGGACACTAAGCCCGTGATTGTACAATTCCAACGCGACCATCGTGCTTGTATTGTACATTGTTTGATCATGAGACAGACGACTACCCAACACTAATGGTGAGGTTGCGTGATAAAGGAGCACTCCAACCTCCCCCGACTCAAAACTACAAATGATGAGGTTTGAGCAGCGCGAGGAAGACCCTAATGTAAATATCATGCTCCAGAGTGGTATTATGACAGGAGATGACAAAGGAAAGTAGCCTAAAGAAAGTACCTGGGTTCATAAGGCCCCAACAAAGGAACCATAATTTGATTTGGAGTGCGGTAACGAGACCTTCATGGAAGCTAAGAGGAGCTCCGTTGATGCCTCCACTTCAAGAAGTAAAGATAGACTGGAGTTGGAAATGGATCCATCGATGCTCACTACGTTCATGGAAACATGCATGAAGCTGTTGTGCTACCATAAGGCTATAAAGGGGTTGCAAGAACTCATAACTAGATGGGCTAGGACCGCATCAGGAGAACCATGCGTAGCTGGAAGATCTGGAAGCACACGACACGAACATGAAGGGATATGAGATTGACCACGCATATCGGGGAATATGAGATGGACCAAGTGATTCTAGATCTAGGATCAGACGCGAACATCCTGCCAAAGCAAACATGGGAGTGCATGGGCAGGCCTACGCTACAATGGTCTTCTATCCAACTGCAGATGGCGAACCAACAAAAGGTCCTACCTATGGGGAGATTGCAGGGAATCACAGTAGATATCGAAGGAGTGAGCGCGCTAGCAAATTTCGAAGTGATATAAATTATTGATGGCAACAATCCCTACCCCACATTATTGGGAATAGATTGGGCCACTGACATGAATGGAGTAATAAATCTAAAGAAGCGCAAGATGATCTTTAAAAAAAAGTCACTACGCATAGTGGTATCTTTAGACCCTGCAGAAGGATCACACTACACAAAGCCAGTGCACGACTATGACAACGACGATGACTTGGACTACATCTACAAAATAACTGCGCGGGAGCAGGACTGGGTAAACCCAACCGCGGATGGCCGAATCTCATGGGAGTGCGGAGTGGAAAAGGTTGGGCTATTGAACCTGCTCTAGGTGCCGCACTTCCACCGCGACCCAATAACCATTTTCGTCATCAGGCAGCTACTCTACCTGGTGCATGATGGGTGTTTGTAGCTAGAGGAGCCCATCCCCATCACGACATACTTTATTCACCACATCTCCCGACTTCCATGCAAAGGAGAGAACCCCGCAGACTTCTCAGAGGGGAAGAGCAATGACTTGGCCATTGCAGAGGCCATGAAGAAGAAATACAAGCTGGCAAAGAAGAAAAGGGGCTACGCCATATCCAGCATCAACGATAAAGTAGTGAAAGTGGCGACCCAAACACTGGTCAGTAAGGTTATGCGCAAGTGTCGTGCGGACGAAGTACCCGCGCCAGTGGTAGCACTTGCCGAACAATGCATAGAGGGGGTCCAGTTTAACTCGTCTGAGTTCCTCTGCAAGGAGTTTTTAGAGAATTATGGCAAAGCTCAGGAATAGGGAAAAACATTCCACTATACATGGCTTCTGTTGTCTATAGTGCTCATGGCAAGGGAATTACCAGAGGATAGTCAATTCCCCATAATTAGCAGGAACCTGCCAAAGGTGGCGAAGTATGCTTCGCTCTGGGCCACAAAGGATGCCAAGAGGAACCGTGATAGTACAATATTCTGGGTGTTAATGGAAATGAACCTCAAAATGGGGATCAACCGTAAGCCGTGGTTGTCACCCACTACCTACAACAGCCTGCAAAGTTTTGGGGAATTCAAAGCGGACATCCACAACATTTACATCAGAGTGTGCAAGGACCCGACCAAACAGTGGATAAAGATACCCTTCGTAGCCACAGACGACATCATTTTTAACGTACTGTAGGCATGTCCATCGGAGTGGCACGCCCCAGACATCGCGGAGATAGATAAGTCGATGTCACAAAGAAATAAAGACAAGGCCAAGCTTCACATTGCACAGTTAGCTGAAAAGCGAAGGAAGGAAGCAGTGGCAGTAGAAGCGCAGGTGGTGCAGGACGCTGCACAGACAACAACTGAGCAGGAAAAGACCACAGCAGTAATGCATGAGGTGGTCACGAAGGTGCGCGAGGGCCAACTGTCGCCTTCACATGGGCAAGAAGTAGAGGAAGAAGAGGAAGGCGAGGACCCATGAACTGCGTCAACATAGTTAAAGCGCCATCACCTAGCCAAGCGAGCAGGGTTGCGTAAGAAGGTCAAGGCATCAAAGTTGTCGATTGACCCGGTTACCCTAACCAATGGTGATCTTCACGACATCAACGAGACAGTGCATGATGTCACCTCCGAGGCCCTCCATAATTTCATGCAGGAGAACCATATTGTGTTGGGGGCCCTCAAAACGTATCTGCAGGAGTTGCAGGTGCACCCTTCTCAGGTTGGTACCCTTTTAACCAACCTTGCAGTCAACTCAACGGTAACAGAATAGATGTTGTGCGTGCAGATGATGAATACCATAGTGTTGTCGGAAGGAGCACTAATGACAACAAATGAGGCCGCCAGGCCTATGTTTAGAACACTGAAAGGTCTTAGTATCATTATAGTTGCACTCCCACGAGAGACCTTATATCTTTTGCAGGATGGGATAATTGCAGAGCTACGAGCTAAGGAGAGCCACGCACTGCAAGTCCTCAATGAGTAGAAAATCAATATGGAACAACTGAGCTTGCAGCACGTCAAAGTGGTGTCACAGAATCAACAGTTGGTACAGGTAATAGAAGATGCTTTCCAAAGCGTCTCGGAGTTGGCCATCCCAGCAGACATGCCAGCAGAGGTGCGGATCCATAGGTTAGCAGCAGGGTTATGTGAGGCAAGGGAAGAAATGACAAAGGTTTAGCAGGAGCGGAACATTCAGATCGTTGAGCTGCAGTTAAAGGTGCAGCTGTCCACCCCCACAGAAGTCAGAGAACAACACACTAGCACTATCACAGCGGGACTAGAGGAAATTGGCAGTGCAGTGCGAGACTGCACTAGCATGTTGGAAGAATCATTTGAGGTCCTCACAAATCTGTAGGAGGACCCCAAAATCCAATGCTTAGAGACATAGTCGTGAGAACTCCAATAGTAGTATGACAGTGTCAAAGGAACTACACAGAAGGTGGCCCTCACTCAGACTCTGAAAGAACAGGTGGACACAGCGCAACACAAAGAAGCAGTACTAAAGGCGCACGTTTAGCCTTGGATCGATGAGGCCTTCACCATCATAGCAAAAATTAAAGGCAAGCTCGCACAAATGCAGGGGATCCACGCACTGATATAGAGAAGCACTTCCAACATAGAGGTCTTGGAACAACATATGCAACAAATCCAACAAGCAGTAGCCCAGTGTGTTGCTGACCTCATCGTAGTTAGAGAACAGTTGGAGGGACTCTGTGCAAATATCTTCATGCCGATAGAGTGACTCGAGGGCGAATCACGATGTTTGTGTTGGGAGCTTGTTGGGCATGGAATCCCCCTCAAGGCATGTTTTGGGGCTTAAAGCCCAAGTTTTGACCGAATCTTGTTGTAAAAGGCCCGCGAATTGTGGGCGCGGAGTGGGAAAGTATAATAGATTCATAGGGTTGTCCACCCTAGCTTTTGTAATGTAATGTCGACTGGATAGACCTACCCATGGTCCACGGACCATGGGATTGTATAAATAGAGTGAGGCTCTAAGTGTAGAAGAAGAAAATAGAGGAATAGAATAGAAGCATGAGAAGTCTAAGTGATTGAGTCGAAGTGTAAAGGGCGTCTGTGGGTCGAGAGTAGGAGAAGGCTCTACAGCTGAGTGCGTAGAGGCCTAGTAGTCCACAGCTGAGTGCGCAAACCCCTACAGCTAAATGCGCAGGGTGGGTTGAGTCTGTAACTGTTGGAGAATCAATAAAGAGAATTTTTGCTATAATTTTGTGTATCTTTTCCCGGTTTAATGCATGATTGGATATAATTTGCAAGTGTATGGTTTATTTGCTACACGAACCTGTATGAATGTTTTGTATTGTTAATTATAACTTAATACTATTAAGTAGGTGAATGTGCTTAATTAATATTGGAAGATAAATAAGATCTCGGGTAATAGCGCAAAGCGCAGCATAACCCCTAGTTAGGGCTGCACGAAGGCAGGGTATCAGGCTGTGAGGAACAGAAGGTGCACGAAGCCACCTACGTGCAAGAACAAACAAAGGACTAGTCGAACCTCTCATACATCTCAAGGGTTTGGAAACCTGATTCTAGCACCCTCCCATACTACTTCGGGTGAGACCTTAGTCCGCACTCCGTCAACTGTTGCTGAAAAGGCCAGTAGTACAGGGATTTGTTTGGCTAATTAACTATGACCCTAGGTCAGGCCCCAACAAGCCAACACAAGATAACATGAAGACTCCATATCAATCAACCTCTTGGAGGATGAAGATGAAGCATATCCAAGATCTGTTGACATGAAGATATTAAGGAAGCAGCAAGAAGAGAAGATTCGCATTAACACATCACCATGAAGATCCAAGGAATATTTTTCCAAGTCATAGCTTGTACAAGTGTCATTGCAAGAGCTACATGTGTCATTATAGCATGCGACATCATTTGTGGATGTAATTATGTAATTTCCAAAATGATAAAATGTAAAGTGTGTGGAAGTCCAAAGGTCACACATAGAATGTGAAAATTCATGTAGAAGTCCAAAGGTCTCAAAGGAGTTTCAAAAAGTCACATGGAAGTTCAAGAGTCGTGAGGGGAGATCAATTCTCACAAGGGAGGTGGAGAGACATCTCATTTGTTATATATACACCCTCATAGCTCAAGCAAGGGAATTTTCACATTGTCTTCTTAAGCTAGGCATAGGAGAGAAGATTAGGATTTTAAGGAGCAAGTAGTTGCTTAACGTTCCACTATTGGAACAAATGTTGTATCATTATAATGGTGTATCTTGGAATTCTCACTCAATAATTTGAAGCTCTTGGAGCCAACACACTTTTCATGCATTATGTTGTCAATGATTGTAAGACTATTCTTTCATTTTTTGTGGTATACGTTTAAATAAACACATACTAATGAAAATGAACTATTTCGTTGGCTTTACTATGAACCATTGAACCAAGTGTCTTATGTTTTCATGATCGTTATTTCATGATGGTACTAATACTTTTATCTTAAAGACTCACTTTATTTTATATTTCATGAAAGAACCATTATAAACTCTACAATTGAATACATCACAAGGCTAACTTACTTGTTTATCTTGAAAGTACATGCATTTCTCTTATGTCATTTATTGCAACCAAGGCAAATCCTAAGATAATGGAAACCGACCATACTTCCGGTTGGGGCTCCTATTCCAAACGATGTGAGGTATAATTGGCACTTCATATTGGGGACACCCCCTTAATGTAAGCAACATCCAACAATCACAACATATTCAAACACTTCTTACCTATTTCTACAAGAAAAATTGATCATAATGACTCAATTTACTATTCTCAAAATTTTACAAGTTTTAGTTGGGACTTTCTAAATCAGGATAAAATCATAGTTTAGATTAATTGTTAAATATGCCTCTTAACTCCTCCATGCCGCTATAATGCTACCAAATCATTAATGCCTTTGAATTCAAGCTTCATCACTTTACTGTTATGTTTCGCCTAATTGCCAAATTCTCTGTTGTCAACCCATTCATGCTTAAGGCGCTAATACCTTTTTAATGTGTAGATGTTTTTCATTGCAATTAGCCCAAATTAAGTGGTTCTTTAACACATGAAAATGTCGCAAAATCATGATTTGGGAGCACTTTCCATTACTTGATAGAATGTCACTTTTCCGCCATATTCCTGTCTCCCGGGCCTATCAAGCTGACAAATTTCCTCTATGAACCCTTTTTTCCCCTTCGGGACTTACCTTTTGGGATAATGTGTTGCGTGGGGTTTCCCTGCACCTTACTTCATTTTCTTGTATCTCTGTTTTTAACAGCCAACTCATCTAGGTTCTATATTAGCCTGGAGGTACCTTTTTTGTACTCTTTACAAACCTTCAGGGGTTGTTGGTCTTGGATGACATGCCCTTGTGGTTCTTCCCACTACTCCTACACACCAATCAAATGCATGTTAGGCTAAATTGTCAATGCCATGTGTGCCCAAAGCCTAGTCATCCTGGCATTCCTTCCTATGCATTAGTCAAAAACCTTACAGGTAATCCCTTCCAAGTAAGTCCTTCCAGGTTATCATCATGTTGATGTCACCAATGCTATGTGGCTCCATATGAGTGGTGACACATGTCACTTAGATTTCACTCACTAGTGCACCCCAAAACACTAAATCTTCCTAACATGTGTGTTCGATGCTAACATCATGTTGACATCATCATCCACCTATATATCCATGAGACATTGTGTCATTTGTCTTATAGTGAGGAGAGAGAAATGGGTTAAGGCCTTTGTGTTTTGTGACCATCCTTTATTAAAGTTTTAAACAAAAACCACTAGATTCAAGCACTTGATGCTACTACAACTCTCCTCACACCATGTTTCCCGGCCATACGCCATCCTGGGCCTAAACCTTTATGCACTATGTTTCTTCCAGGCTAGCCTTCCTGGGTTGAGTTGTCCCATGGGGGGGCTCAGCTTTAAACTTCTGCTAATGAATGCACCTTCTGCTGCTAGTGACTTTGCCTGGAGCTATGTCATCATGGGTGTTCACCCTGTGCACTCTTAAATTTCTTCCATGAAACATTTTGTTGGGCCAATGCTCCTCTTATATGTTCCTTTTAATGTTTTCGGGAAGACTCTCATCGAGATGAGTTGTTATATGGGCTCCACCTTTGTCCAATATATATGTTTTCCACCACATTTTTGTAAGCCCACATTAGCTCAACTCTTTGGTTTGGTTTCTCCATTAAAGACTCCACCACGTTTGGAAATGTGCCAAGCTAAGCTTTATCCAAAGGTCCTCCAACCACTATTAGCTCTGCAACTTTGACTTTGGGGTACTTTCCTTTGACTGGAAATAACTTTCAATCCAAGAGGCCATTTCTGAACTTCCACATACCATTGCAAATCTCTTTTAGAACTCTATCCGTATGAGTGGGTTCCAATTTCAATTGAGGTGATTTTATATTCAAGAAATGTCTTCAAAGTCTTTGGTCCTTAACAAATTAGATCCACTACAAATTTTCTTGGAAACATCTAATATTTGCCACAACCTTGCCGTACATGTGTTGATCTTCCTTCTTCTTGTAGTCTTCTATGTTTTTTCCATTGCAACACCTTTGATCTGAATACAACAGCTTTGACACATGAGCCTTGCAACACCTTTGCATTACTTGACATCAATGAGAACCTCCTTGACAACATATTCTCACAATCTCCCATCATCGTCTTTGGATTTTTCTTCATCCTCGTCACCTTTGCCATCAATGACAACATATTTAATTCTAAAACTCTCCCCCTTTGGAATTGACGGAAACACCATGATCAAAAAAAGAAATATCACCAATAATCAAGAAATGATAAGTGTACTTCCATTTTTCTATAGAAAGCTTCTTAGATCATCAATACATCTCCCATTTTAATTTTTTTTTTTGTTTGAAATGCATCTCCCCCTTTGACATCAATGGAAAAGATACTAACATTCTTTCCCTGTCAAAAATCTCCCCCTTTCTTGTTGATCACGTGGACCTATCAACTGCTTCTTCTTATGCTAAAAACTTCAAGTATCTCTTATCTAATCCTAGAAGTTTCTTTCATGTCCTGTGAATAAGGTTGAGTTGAAAGGAGAGGAGTACTTACTCCCAATCTCTACCACAAATAGTTAAGAGGGATCTCTTGCTAAAGTAGAACATGCTTGTACAACTAAGTCATACGAAAAATCATGCCTACTGGTCTAAGTGTTAGCTAGGCTTACATTCATAATAGTTAAAGTACAACACTTAGATGTGCTTATATGACAAACATAGAGGGGATCTCGCTAATGCTTACCTAGAATAACAACTCGACATATACTCTACTTGACAGACTTCTAATGGCAACAGACTCACCATATTAAACTTGACTCAACATAAACATTAACAATATTCAAATAAGGACTCTTTCAAAAAAACATGAACTGAAAATTTCAAACTAACAATATAAATACTACATTCTAATGAAAATCTAATGAAAGTTAATACCAATTGTTAAGACTCAATATCGAGTGTTAATACCTTTGAGATCAATGATACCAATTGATGTCACTGATACCGATTTTGAGCACTTGATAAGTGAGTGCTCTCTCCCTGTGATCATGTAATTTTAACCACACATTTGATGTCTAATACCAATTACTAATTTGATAGCCTAGAAACATCACAATGATCATACCATTCATCATATCTGTGAACTATCCTCTGATCACTCAAACAACATTAATATGTAGCAGACACAATTGGCCTCTATCTACCATGCGTGTCCTTAAGCACCAAAAAAATGATACCAAATTGATGATAGCAATGTTAATGAATAATTTTATAGTCGAATCTTAATATGAGTATACTCCTTTTGTGGTTATGCTTCCTCTTAGCATTAGGAATCTCCCTTGTACATAAGATGCATTACTTGGCATGTTCCTTTTTGCTCCTTGCATCTGACCTTTCTGGCTTCTCTTGAAGAAAACCTCTTATTTTCAATTAAGACGAACAAAGGATCTACTCCCCCCAAGTATATTATCTCCCTTTTTCTTCCACTCCTTGGTATGTTGAGTTTTTACTTTGTGAACACCATGAGTTGATTTCCTGCATTGATCTGGTACTCTCACCTCACTGAGTGAATTTATGCCATTGTGTGAGCATATAAACCACTAATCATTCCTCTTGTTACCACCCATAAAACCCAATTTTAAAATTATTTTTTTCTCTCATTTCTCACTATTTGTGCTTTGTTTCTGCCTATATTTATTTCGAGAACTTTCTGGGCTACAACTACTCCTTTTGTCTAACTGAAGTCTTTGTATGTTGCATGATATATAAGAGAGATCAACCATATGAATTACAGGATTTGATCTAATAATATTATGCTAATAATATTCAAAGTCAAACAACAGCCTCTGTTGCCTCCATGCACCATTCGACCTGCCTCTCTTATGATTGGACTATAATAACTCCTATGCAGTTGTCATTGTTGATTCTCTACATGATCCATACCTTTGTTTGTAGTGTTATGGAAAGGGGATTTCTTGCCAAATTTTCACATAGCTGCTTTATGCCCATAATTTACACACATGTAACATTCAACATTATTCAATAAGGGGGAAAAGGAATTAATCTTGCCAAATCTTCTTTGCATCCAATTTCTTGGACTAATACTTTCTCTCCTCGTGCTTTTGTGCCACTGAATTTTTTTCCTTTGAGGGGAAAAGACTCTATGTGCAATATTGTTTGAATTTCTTTGAGAAAATTATGGTTGTTGTAGAAACAAAGTGTTCCACCTATGCTATTGCACCTTATTTTTCCTCTCTGGACACTTAGAGGCAAAGTGCCATGCGTTAATACAACTAAAACATATGAGGGGTTGCATACCTTTTCCTTTATTTCTAGAAGTCTTTTTTTTTCCTTGTTGTTGTGTTCTCTTCTATGCTACTTTAATGTTGTCAGGTATTTCTTTAACAAAGATGGTGGGTCCCTTTAATTTTTTTGTTGAGTCACCTTCAACTTCGAATATTTTCTCTGCCTAAGGGGAACTATGGCTACCTTGAATCTCTTCCAAACCTTCAGAATTCTGAAACTTGGTCAACTATTACTTTAATGTTCTATTCTCCACTTCTAGCTCTAGATTGATGGCTCTAATATTATTGATCTCCTCAAGGGCTTTTATGAGCCTTATTTTTCAAATAATTATTCTCTTCAATATCTTCCAACTCAATAGAGAAGGTACTAGATTCGCCACTAGTGTCTATTTCATTCACAGCTTGTTCAAAAATTGTGTTCCCTTTCTAACTCTAGGGATTCTTCTATAGACACATGAGATATTATATCTTCCTCTCTACTAGAGTTTCATCCATTGACTTCTTGAAAAGTGTTTAGATCTATTATTGCTATAAAAGTAGTTCCTTTTTCACTATAACTAGATGAGAAACTCTCATTTTCACGAGTACTTGTAATTGGGAAGACTGGCAATAAATGGCCTATTGTTCTATAATAAGAACAAAATATAAACTTACATGCAAATTTCATGTTCTCTAAATCCTTTGAGTACTAATTAATAGCATGGTGGGTGTCTACTTCATTCTTCAAGAAAAGCCTCCTGAAATAATCAACAACTAGAGTTTCTTTCTCATTGATGGTCTGTAATTTTTCCCATATCTCCTTGGCAGTCTTACAACATATTACTTTCTCATTATATGACTTGAATAATCCTCTCAATATTTCCTCCTTGACTTGTTCATCAACCTCATTATATTTTAATCCATTCTCCACAAATAGCCATGCATCCAAATCAAGAGCTTGTAAGTAGATTCTCATTCTTAACTTCCAAGTTGTATAATTTCACCCATCCAAAAATGGAACTCTATCTGGGGTAATCCAATCCTAGTTCTCCATGATCCCTGACCTTCCTTCCAACTGTTAGACTGATCCTGAAGGAACTTGGTTGCTCTTATACCAGTTGTTAGAAATAATGGAAACCATTACACTACCGGGGGGTGAATCAATAATGCAACAAAATTGTACAAGTCTTGAAAAATTATACTTTTCAATCACTTTAGCATCCACTCATGTAATAAACATTATAACTCAATCATGTAAAATATAAAATGATGAGCATTATCATACAAATGTGAAACATATATAAGACATCAATATTTTTTTTATTAATTTGGAAAATACAAGATTCAACTTTTCTATTACATCATTGACCCACAATCTACTACTTGTAGGTTTATTAACTGCTACTAAAAGTAACTTCTATCTCTACTTGTTTATCAAATACCACTAAAATGGACCATTTCTCTTGCTCGTTTATTAGTTTTCACTGAAAGGGGTTGCTGCCCTTGCTTGTTTATAAATTTTCACTAAAAGGGACTCTTGCCCCTACTCATTTATAAACCAATCCTAAAAGGGACTCTTACCACTACTCATTTATCAATCACTGCTGAAAGGGGCTCTTTCCCCATAATGCAAGTTTCCACTTGTCGGCCATGTTGATCCATCATTCATCCATTTTCATACTAGAAACAATAGGCCACTTCTTTCATAAATAAATAAACTTTCTCACTCCAACTACTCACCTCAAAAACCATACAAACATCTTTAGAAATATTTGATTACTGATAAAACACCAAACGTACCACCAATCATTGCCAAACATACCAGCAATCATTGATTACTCATTAAGCCTTCCATACACAATAGCAGCATCAATCCTTACACCAAAACACCAATCACCAATTGCATTATTCACCTCTCAGATATCAAATATGATCTCTTATTCACCCTTAATACATACTAACACTATGGATATGGTTGCACAAACAACCTTCCACTCATGTTGCACTCTTGCACACCTAACACTATTGCATGAATTCTACTTATAAATAAATTTTGACTGATATTTTTTGTTATTGAAAATTTAATTAAATTTCACTTGAATGCTTGCATGAATATTTTATTTGTGTCTTTATCCTACTTCTATAAATTCATCTAAATGTTCTCTCCAGGTCTTCAAAATCTCCTTACCCATTTCTACAAGAAAAACTGAGCTTAACTATTCAATTTTACCATTCTGGAAATTTTACAGGTGTTAGCTCAGACTTTATAAATCTTGTTGAAACTCCAAATTTAACTTAACTGTTAAATATGCCTCTTAACTTGTCCATTACACTATAATTCTACCAACTCGTTCATGCAACTGATTTCAAGCTTTAGTGATCTACTGTTATGTTTGGCCTAATTTTCAAATTCTTCAATGTTGACATGTTCATGGTTAAGGTGCTAAGTTATTTTTAATGTGCACATGGTGCTTTTCATTACAATTAGCTCGAAGGCCCAAGGTTCTTTAACACATGAAAATGCAACACAACCATGACCTAGGAGCACTTTCTGTTACTTGATGGAACTCACTTTTCAACCATATTTCTATCTCCAAGGCCTATTATCTTGGCCAATTTCCTTATGTGCTTTTGTTTTCTCTCTGGTTTTTACCTTCCAGGATAATGTGTTGCATGGGGCTACCCTACGCCTTACTTCATTGGCTCATATCTCTTCTTTCGGAAGGTGACTCATATCGGTGCTTTGTAAGCCCGAAGGTACCTCTTTTTCACTCTTTACAAACCTTCTGAGGTTGTTGGTCGGGGATGACATGTCCCCGTGGGTCTACACGCTACTCCCGCACACTAATCAAATGCACGTTGGGCTGAACTTTAATGCCACGTGTTCCTGGTGCCTTGTGAGCTCGATGTTCCTATCTGTGCACTAATTAAAAACGTATGGGAAAGCCCTTATATGCTATCATCATGTTGATGTCACCAATGATACGTGGTCTCATCTAAGTGGTGACATGTGTCACTCAAATTTCGCCCACTAGGGCACCCAGAAACACTGGATCTGCCTACCACATGTCCTTTGTATTGTCATCATTGTCCACCTATATATCCATGAGCCAATCACATTGCATGATCTATCTTATGGTGAGGAGAGAGAAAGGGTTCTGGTCCTTTGTGTTTTGTGACCATTTCTTTTGTTAAAATTTTAAACAAAAACCACTGGATTCAAGAATTTTATACATCTACAACTCTCCAAGTGCCACCTTTCCCAGTCATATGCCATCCTGGGCCTAAACCTATGTATGCAGTATATTTATTCCGGGTTATCCTTCTCAGGATGAGTTGTCCTGTGGGGACCTCAGCTTTGAAATTCTGCCAATGAATGTTCCTATTTCTACTGCTAGCTCTACTCATAGCTACGTCATATTGGGAATTCACCCTGTGCTCTTTTAAATTTATTCTGGGAAACCTTCCACTAGTCTAGTGCTCCTCTTATGTGTGCCTTTGAATCCTTCAAGGAAAATCCCCATTGAGATGAGTTGATATATGAGCTCCACCTCTAGCCAGTAGAAACACTTTTTGCCACATTGTTGTAAGCCTGCATTATCATGGATCTTTGGTTTGGTTTCTATGCTAAAGACACCATTGTGTTTGTAAATGTGCCAAACTAAGCTTGCTCCAAATGTCCTCCAACCACTATTAGCTCTGAAACTTTGACTTTTGGGTACCTTCATTTGACTGTAAATACATTTCAATCCAGGAGGACATTTCTTAACTTCCACATACCAATAGAAATGTCTTTTAGAGCTTTATCCATCTAAGTGGGTTCCAAATACATTTGAGGTGATTTTCTATTCAAGCAATGGATCCAAACTCTCTACTCCTTCACAAATCAAATCCACCAATATTGTTCACAAATCTGCTTGGAAACATCTGAGTTTTGCAACACCCTTGCCATACATGAGTTGATCTTCCTTCTTCTTGCAGTCTTCTCTACCTTTTCCATTGTAGTACCTTTGATGTGGATACAACACCATTGACCCCTGAGCCTTGCAACACCTTTCCCATACTTGGCACATGGGGGCTTCACTTGGGGAACAATACCATGCCATATGAATTCATATTGGGGGATATATATTAAGTAAAAAATGACATAATATATTGAACATATAATAGGGGGTAAAGGGTTTTTATATTTGCAAGTATAAAAAATGGAGCTCAAAGTTAATGAAAAAATATAGAATGGTATAAAAAATGTTAATTAAAAAATAGATCCGCACAATATCTAGTGAAAGTGAGGGTTTTTTAAATTGGGAAAGTGTATTGGGTTTGTATTGGTAGGGGGTTAAACAATGTGATTTTTAGAGGTATTTTCTAGTGTGATGTTAGGTCTTTATACTACTAGTGTAGCCCTTTATTATTATTAGTGAAAACCCCTTATTGTATTTTTGTTCCCATGTAGTCCCCATATTATTATTATGCCCCATAGAGGCCCATTATTGTTATTGTTGTGCCCTTACATTATTATTGTTATGTCAGTTTTGATTATATTGTGACCTCTTAAACTCTTATATATAGAAAGGAGGTTTTGTCATTTGTATCATCCAGGAGTTGTTCATTTGTGTAATGTAAAGGAGGTTTCCCCCTCGAAGAGGATAATTTTGAAGTCATTGATCTATCTCTTATTATATTTTGTGAGTTGGTTGCATCAGATTTGGTATCAGAGCTTTGGATTCTAGAGTTTTTGCAAGCTCTCAAATTCCATCTCAAACAAGTGACATTGGGAAAATCATCATAACTTTATCTCTGACCATCGGATTCAAATATTGTAAAAAGGGACAAAAAGAGGATGGACTATAGCTTGTTGGATATCATTTTTAGGGCCAAAGGTCGAAACAGTGAAATGTGGCATGTCGTACAAGTTTTCTCTACTGAACCAATCTATAATCAGGTCATCATGGGAGATTGTGCATAAATCCTTCTTGGAGAATCCAATATCAATTAGTCTTGTGGGGTTGGAAAGAGGAATAAGAGGGCTACCAGAGGATGAAATTTTAGACCTTGTGGATCCGAAATTACGGATATAAAACATATTCAAGATCTAGCTTCTAAAAGAAAGAAAAAGAATGACTCAAATCAAGGAAACAGAAACACCGAATAAGAAAAATTGAGGGATGATTTGAAGAATGTGAGTGAAGATATGATCAATAATATCAATGGTATAGAATAAAAATTGAATGGAAACATGGAATATTTGACGAAAGACATGGAAGGTTTGAAGGAAGGTGGGACAAAGTCACTACAAGAAAGGCTTCCTAATGGCGAAAATGTAGTAGAGGAAACTCATGATGAGAACAAAAGAAATGTTAATCATGATTTCATACACTCTAAAATTAGATTGAAGACCCACCATATTTCAAATATAGATATGAGGAAGTTTAATGGCAAGGATCCAGTAAATTAGATACTACAGATGGAGAAATATTTTGATCTACATGATGTGCAACCACCACAAAAGGTATGTATTGCATCTTTATTTTTAGAACTGAAGCAATTTGTATGGTATATAGGGCTTTGTTCTTGTAAATCACTTGTCACCCGGTCAATTTTCACGAAGGAAATGATAGAGCATTATGAGGATACAAAGAGTAACACCTTCTTTAGCCAATTGATAAATCTCAAACAAAAGGGTTCAATAGTAATGCACATTGAGGACTTCCAAAAGTTAAATATAAGGGTAAATGATATTCCAAAGGAGCATAGGATTGATGTCTTCATAGGGACTTTAAAGGATAACATCCCACATGAGGTTCGCCTGTGGGAACCTGATTCATTGGAGAAGGCATTCAGGTTGGCAAGAAAATTTGAAAGCAAAATTGTGGTAACAAGGAATCCTATGACCCACAACTATAAAGATGGAAGTGATGTTGCTCCTAGCCTTCCATAACCTACAAGTTTTACACCATAGCAATTGGAAGAAAAAAGAGAAAAACGGCTTTGTTACAGTTGTGATAGAAAATACACTAAAGGTCATAAGTGTGCTGAGAAGAAATTAATTTACACAGATTGGGAAGATGAGGAAGAAAAGGAACAAGAAACATCAAAAGAAGAGGATATACACCAGGAACCAACCCCAAAGAAAGGAGAAATGAATCCAACCATATATTGTAATGCATTAATAGGAATTACCACTCCTCAAACTCTCAAGATAGAAGGACATATCAAGAAGAAAAAGGTAATAGTGTTGATTGATTTGGGTAGTACCAATAATTTCATTCATTGTAAGATAGCCAAGGAATTGAATTGCTTCCTATATCAAGCACCAGAGTACCAAGTGATGGTTGCAAATGGGGGAACCATAAATTGCTCTGGAAAGTGCCATAATATCAAGCTATCCATGGGATAATATGTATTGAATAGTCCAATTCTTTCCATGCCAATGGGTGGTGTTGATGTTGTATTATGACTCCAATGGTTACCTTTGGGTACAATCGCTTTTAATTTTCAAGAACTTTTCTTGAAATTTTTTTGGGAAGGAAAGGAAGTTGAGTTAAGGGGCATCATAGGGAAACTAGGAATATAATCAAATCTAACAGCATGACAAAGCTTCTAAATAAAAAACAGTGGGGCATAATTGCACAATTATGTTCACTAGAGGTTCAAACAACGAAATCATCTATTTCTACAGATCTCCAAAAAGTCCTGGACACAATCATTCTAAGCTTCAAGTACTTGAAGATTACATCAAGCATCAAAAGCAAGTTCTCCAACTCTTAAATGATAACCTCACTTTGGCGTAGAATCGAATGAAACAAAAAGTAGATCAACATCGCAGTGAAAGAGGTTTTGATGTATGTGACTGGGTATTTTGCCATACAAACAAAGGCCCCTCAAGCAAGCTAAGAAGGATAAGAAATTATCACCAAAGTACTATGGTCCTTACAAGGTGTTTCGAAAGATTGGTACTATGGAATACAAATTGGAGCTTCCTGCATCTTCACCAGTGCACCCAGTTCTCCATGTTTCATTCTTAAAGAAGGTTATAGGTGACAAGCTCCCAGTTCAAACAATATTTCCGTAAGTTGATGAGGAATGAAAAATCACATTGGAACCTGAAGAAATCACGAAATCAAGAACCTTCCAAATGTAATTCCGTTAATTCCATAGTTTCTCATCCAGTGGAAGAACTTAACCACCAAAGATTTTGCATGGGAGGATAATAATTTTATACAGAAGCATCTAGAGCTACTCAATCGTTGAGGACAAAACATTTTTTAAGGAGAGGGGCATGTTCGGTCCCTAAACTACTAGTGTAGCCCCTTATTGTTATTAGTGCAACCCCCTTATTATGTTTTTGTGCCCATATAGTCCCCATATTATTATTATCGTGCCCCATAGAAGCCCAATATTGTTATTGTTGTGCCCTTAAATTATTATTGTTATGTCGACTTTGATTATATTGTGACCCCTTAGACTCCTATATATAGAAAGGAGGTCTTTTCATTTGTATCATCCAATAATTGTTCATTTTTGTAATGTAAAGGAGGTTTCCTCCTCGAAGAGGCTTATTTTGAAGATATTGATCTATCTCTTCTTCTATTTTGTGAGCTAGTTTCATAACAGTGTAGTCAAATTAAGGGTATTGTTTAGTATTCCATGAACACATGTGATATGTCAAATGTTCATTGATTGAATCCCCTGTGACTTAGCATCAATTACTTGACATCAATGAGAACCTCCTTAACAACATATTCTCACAATATCCCATTAGCTTCTTTTCTTTTTCCTTCATCCTTATGGCCTTTTCGATCAATGAAAACATATTTCTAACCTTTACTGGTTTGTTCAAGATGATTTTCACAAAGGTATCTTCAAGTCTCATCAAGAACTAGCTCAATATCTACTTCCAAATTTTCCTCAGTTCAAATTCAAGAATATCTTAATAGGTTTGCTGATCAATTCAATAAGATCTTCAACATTTGCTTCGAAAAGGTCTCTCAAAAGAAGCTTTCCTAGATCACATTTAGTCCTCAAAAGTGTATTCAAGCTTTGAAGAAAATAGAGCTAGTATATTCAAGGTTTGTTTACTAAATTAAGCCCACATATACTCCTAGTTATAGGTCAATAGTTTGCCATGTGTTCAATACATGTCACAACCCCAAATTTCCTCCTTATTTTTTCCTCAGGTCTGACCTCTGATCCTCCATAGGGTCGACGACTTTAGTGCCACATGTCTGAATTCAAAGTCCAGTACAGTCTAAATTTAAAGTCTATTTTAGTTTGATTTTAGGTCTTCAATTGTTGAAGTCTTCTATCAAGTTTTTTTCTTCTTAAAGTGACAAAGATCTATGAAAATAACACAAAGTGATACTCCAAAATTGGTTTCTATTCTTCCCATAAGCTATCAGAAAAGAGAATGAATTTCAACAAAAATAACTACCAAGAAATCTTGAACAAAAAAATGTAATTCACGTTTTGTTTCTTTTTCACATATCCAAATTCCTTCTTCTCTTCTTTTTCCATTAGCTCTACATTTTTCTTCGATTGAGTTCTTCTTGTCTTTCCTTCCTTGACCGAATTAATTTTCTCCCTCAAATCCATTAATATTCACCTATATTTGTGCTCCACAGAAGCCTATATATACGATTTGGAGTGCCATTAACTAGATCCGGTCTGTGGCTTTTGATTGAGCTAAACTTTATTGTAGTGTTTTTAATATTGAAAATAATTCTAAGACAGAGTGTGATGAAAAAACCATTTCTATAAATTTTCCATTCAAGTAATACAGCATCACATTCAATATTTTATGTAGTTCATCTCTTGCTTCTACGACACGGTCTTTGTTATTGCTATCAACATCAGTATTTTGGAAGTAATGCATATGAAACTTGTGATAGGACTCCTCATTATACTCATGAATACCATTGTCTGCAATGACACATGACTAGATTCATTTTTATTCTTGGAATTTCAACCTTTCACAATGATTGAAGAATGGTCAACTCAATGACTCCTTGATTTTTTCTTGATCATAGCATAGCTGAACCTTTTCCATCAATGAAAACACCTCAACACAGGTCACTATCTTGTAAGGACACACCAATTAATTCTCGAATTAAATTTTCTTATAGAAAAGGCTCTTTTCAAAAGAGTTGGTGGCTGAATTAACGCTAAACCTATTGATCTTAATGCCAATATTTTAGGGAATATTGAGTAAAACATACACATGTATTACCATTGCAATTGGTTGTTTAGAAAACTTTGACTAGTTCAATATGAAACAATTTTAGGAACAATATGAAACTGCACTTTTCTTTTGCCATTGCTAGTTGTAGAGGAAATAAGCATTAATCTCCTTTTATTGAATACAATTATTCACAACTCTTGATTGCAAGACTATTGATGTTTGGGTTCACTAAGTGATATTGTTTCCGTATGTGAGTTCGCTGGTTTCTTTGATTCAAGCTAGTAATCTAGGGATTCAAAGCATTGATGACACTCTTCATTTGCTAGGTTTGAGTTATTGAGAAAATTTCTAGAATTAATGGATTATTAGAGTTACTAAACACTCTAATAGTATCTATTTTTTATGATGCTACCATAAGAAACAAAGCCATCCTCACTAATTTTTGAACCTATTTAAAAGATGCACATGACAATATTTATTTTATGTAGCTTTAAAATCTTAGCTCTAGTGTGGTGAACTACAATAGAAGAGTCATCATTATAAATTAGTTCTTGTTTAGAACAATTTGAGTTAGAAAAAGACTCCATCAACAACCAACACTTGAGCAGATCACTGTGGCCCTTTCAAGAGCAAATTTGCATGAAGATGTAAACGTTCAACTTGCACTTCCCAAGTCCATCATCAGCTCTTGGGAAGAAGTTATTGATAAAACTCACAAAACTAATCTCAGATACAAAAAGTAGGTGACTTTTCACATTCCAGACTACTCCAAAACCATTGTAATATCCCTCCCCTTAATAATAAATAATAATATAATAAGAAATAATAATAAATAATAAATAATACA